>NQII01000189.1:1070819-1113093 GCA_002778355.1 Clitarchus hookeri | reverse complement strand
CAGGCAGTCAGTTGAGAGACGTCGAGTCAGTCAGTCGCGGATCGAGCAGTCAGTCAGTCGGAGTCAGTCGAGGATTGAGAATGCATCACGACGTCGACCTAAGTCGGAGGCCGTCAAACGGGACGTGCGGCGGGAAGAATACGAGAAAAGTCAGCCAGACTTCGTCAAACGCAGAGTCCTGCGTTGGACCCGGNTCCAACACAATGTAAATCATTACAAGCATCAACCAGAATTTTTTTTAGATTTTAATCCTTTTTATTAATTAAAAAATATATTTAACATGAGTCGTAAATATTTTTTTATCAATGTCTGCTTCTACTTTTGTAATTTTATTTTAAATTTTCTATTTTATTAATAATTATTTTACATAATCCATTTAATAAATAATATTATAATAAAATATACATATAAATATGTTTTATTTCTAAAATAACTTAAACCTTAGCATCATTACAATATATTAAATTATCATTTTTATCTGCCATCTCTAAAATGATTTCATTAAAAAAATATTATTAATTTGAAATAATGAAGGATAAACTGATTTATAAACAATTAAGTTTTGAAATCCAAGCATGGTTTTTCATTAAAAATTGGCTATAATATTTGTTTCTAAATCATTCTTTTCATAATATTTTATAAACACACCATAAGCTAAAATACAATGTACATTTATTATTTCAAATGAATGAAAGTTAGGAATTTCAGTTCCATATTCATTTTTAATTATTTGATCTTTTTCAAATCCTTATATGTGATAATCTATCATTAAATTTGAAATTAAATTTGTTTTGGACTTAACTCTATGAGTTAAATAATGTTTTCTAAAATAATTTTATCTGTTTTAAAAGTTTATATATAATTATTGTAATTTGTATTGTATCTATATCTTNTTTCAAATGAATGAAAGTTAGGAATTTCAGTTCCATATTCATTTTTAATTATTTGATCTTTTTCAAATCCTTATATATGATAATCTATCATTAAATTTGAAATTAAATTTGTTTTGGACTTAACTCTATGAGTTAAATGATGTTTTCTAAAATAATTTTATCTGTTTTAAAAGTTTATATATAATTATTGTAATTTGTATTGTATCTATATCTTNGATGTTTTCTAAAATAATTTTATCTGTTTTAAAAGTTTATATATAATTATTGTAATTTGTATTGTATCTATATCTTATTGCCCTTTTGGAATAATATTGCCTTAACTTTTGATAAACAACAATATTTTATTGTTATTTATATTTAGTTTTAAATTAGTTGTTTTAAATCTATTTAGAGTGATAGAATGTTCATCCTTTTTAATATCTTAATGTAGAACTGTGATCTGACAGTTTAATAACGAAAGATGGTGTATTCATTTATAGAGAAAATTACTTAAATAAATTAAAATAATGTAATAGCTGAAAGAACTAATTGGGGAGTAAGTGTTGTAATTGATGATGAAATATCATAAAAAGTAAAAGAAATGGGGAATTATTACCAAATAATATTAGAGCAGTAATAGTTGGTCCAAGTTGTTGTGGAAAAACAAATTTTATAATTAATTTTTATAATAATGGTTGGTTAAATTTTAAGAAAGTATGTTTGTTCAAAAATTTTAAATCAATTAAAATATGTATGTTAAACAAAACATTTTTTAAATTTCATTTTTCTTTTTTTATTAACAATCTTGATGAAATGATTTTGTAAGATTAATGTTAAAAATTAGGATTGGGCGAAGCTTTGAAAATTTGAATTTGAATATCATATTTGTAATTTTCTGCTTCGTATTCAAAGTAAAGATTTTTTTACGTAGAACTTTGAAAAAAAGTGCTTTTGGCAACTCAAATTATGTATTTATTATTTGGCCAAAAAGCAAAAAAATATGGCATCTTGGTAATATCAATGTCAAAGTTTTTATTTGACGTTTGCCACACACTTGACTAGTGAATCATGAAAACCTAACCGCAACTCAACAGAATGCTCACAAATTAGTCCAAACAGCATTTTGGTGTAAAATAATTGTTGGTATCTAATTTTACTCACAAGATAGAAAAACTGAATCATCGGATAAAAAACCATTTTATATTATGAAACACTTCATTATCTACCCAAACTTTGTTCGGCACCACAGATTTTAATCAATATTATATGTTTATTTCTCTCGTGTTCAACAGAGCCTTAATACCTTAAGGTGTGATAAATAGGAGATTGAACTGCAAGTTTTACTAACTAACTGCTGTGAAATTGCACCCACTGCAATTAAAATCTCAGTGGTGTAGTAATAATAAAGCAGGCAATTAACAACTCTGCTTCACTTCACGCCATTTTGAGTGGCCTCAGAATCATAGAGCAAATAATAAAGGAATGGAACTGTTGCCGTGCTTTTTTTGTAGATGATAAAGATGGCGACCAAACATAATTTAAATAAATTTGACTCTCCACAACATTAACTTACGTAATGTAATAATTTATACATACGCAACGTAACTATGGGGGTGTAGAAACATGAGCACCGCAATTAATTATTGTGTCCAAGTTTTGCATGTTTCACACTTTGCTGAAATAATGTTTATTTTCTTGTTTAGCATTATTTTGCATTTAAGTCAAGGAATGTGCTGATGTAATGAAAAATTATTTTTAAGTATTTTATAATATGATACTTTTAAATATTTCTTAAACCTGTATTAATTTNCTGATGTAATGAAAAATTATTTTTAAGTATTTTATAATATGATACTTTTAAATATTTCTTAAACCTGTATTAATTTTCAGTTTGATATTTAGATTTGTTTATCATGAAAGGCATTGTGTGTTCTTACATAGTAAAAGAATGATACTAGATCAAAAAACATTTATACACTTTTTGTAATCTTTTTTATCTGCCTTTTACCTAGCTTGTAAAAATGTATGTATTTATTAAATTAAAAAAAAAAAATTGTCGCAATGTGTACTTGTCAGCGAAAACCTTTGATTCAATATTCAATTCGAATTCGCGAATGTNCTGATGTAATGAAAAATTATTTTTAAGTATTTTATAATATGATACTTTTAAATATTTCTTAAACCTGTATTAATTTGCAGTTTGATATTTAGATTTGTTTAGCATGAAAGGCATTGTGTGTTCTTACATAGTAAAAGAAACTATGATCTAGTTTTTTGTAAATATGTGAAAAACATTTCTTTTTTATCTGCCTTTTACCTAGCTTGTAAAAATGCATGTATTTATTAAATTTAAAAAAAAAATTGTCGCAATGTGTACTTGTCAGCGAAAACCTTTGATTCAATATTCAATTCGAATTCGCGAATGTTTTAAAAAATTTGCTTCGAAATGAAATTTCCAGCTTTGCCCACCCCTTGTGAAAATAATTCTTTAATTACATTTGATGATATTATTTTAGATAAACAAGATATAATTCGTGAATATTTTACTTATGGTAGACATAAAAGTATGGTTTGTTTTTATTTAGCTCAAGTTTAATCAAATCTTCCTAAACATTTAGTAAGAGATAATACAAATTTTTAAATGTATATTTGAACACGTTTATGCACATTTAAACCTAATTTATATTTTATATTATTATTATTGTTGTTTTTTTTTAAGTGATATGGATTTTGAATCCTTTAAAGAAATTTGTGTTGGCATAAAGATTATAGTTTTATTACTATGGATCGGAATATAAATATTAATGATAGAAAATACAAAAATTAAATTAAAGATTTTATAACAGTTTAAATAAGCATTTGTATAACACTATAAATAAGTGTTTGATGAGTGTTTAACCATTAAATGAAACTGTAATAAATAATTGCAAAATTAAATCAATTTTGAAGTAATTTTTATAAAATATAATTTCTTTAATTCTACTATTTTGTGAATTATCAATCCCAAGCCATATCAGAGTGTCTAGCGACCTGGAAAACTGGGAATCGTTAGGGAATTTAGTATCTCAGGGAAATGTCAGGAAAAAGTAAATTTTGAGAAATATCCTGAAAAATTTGTCATGTTAACTATGTTACTTAATGCACAAATTATATGTTTCCCTATTTACATAATTAATTTCAGAGCAATTTGTGCTGTTACATATTAAAGTTTTGTTTAAACCATGTCAAAATGTATTTAAAACCGCACACCTGTACTGTCACAGCATTTACATGCAATGAAGCTGATGTTCTCTCAGTAGCTTCGATATACGATACTTTCAAACGATCTTTTACAGAGTTATTATCAATTGATCATTTGACATGTCAGTGCCGAATTTTGAAGCTTCATGGTTTTGTTGCCGGCAGTTCATTTAATTAGTTTGGAATTTTTTATAGCAATATTGACAAATAATCACTTGTGTTAGAATATCTGAAGACGCTTGTTTTGGAATTGCATAGTAAGGTAGGCAAATCATATTATTTTTGTTGTAACAGCACTGCACAATACATTTTGTGGTGTAGGTTATCAACTAAAGACCAATATTTGGGTTTTGAAATATATTTCAGCTACCAGCGTTAGTTTAAAAATATTGTGGTATTTATTTTGGTTGTCTTTGTTCAATCCATGCTTTGACATCAGATTGCAAATTGTTGATGGAATGAGCCAGATGATCGGTTAGAGAATGTATTTTCGCGAGTGAGTGTCCTTGTCCAGCTGTGTGTCTACAAAAAGTGTGTGTTTGGTATAGTTTGCATTAAGATGCCTGAAAATTTCTAATATGTGAGCAGTAATAGAAAGCGCAATTTTATTTACCCACATGCAGCTTTTTTAACCGCAATCCACTTGCAAACTTAAATTTTCAATCTGTAGCATGTTTTGTGTAGCTGAGGTGATGTTAATGATGTGATGCATGACATCGGGTGACTGACGAAGACATCACGGTCGAGCAAAGTTTTGTGTCTCAGTCAGAGACACGGGCGGTTTGCTTTGCTGACTTTACTGGCCACTAAATGGACCTCTGCCCCTGTATAGGCTAGGGCGCGTGGCTTGACAGCTCGGCACAAAGTTGCCTGTGGGCTTGGCTGTCCTTCGTATTACTGGTTGACATACAGCCACTGATTTACCTGTATTGGGCATGGCCCGGGGTAGCTCCTGACTTGGCCACTGTTGCTGCTGAGGTCGGCCAGAACTCATGCCCAGTCCTTGGGCGGACGTGGTGCCATGGCTGGCGGTGCTGAAAGGTGCCCGCAGAGGGCTGCTGGTCCTGGTGCTCTGGAACCACGAGTTTGCTATCCTCAGTGGCACATGACATCCCTAACGGAAGTCAGTGACGAATGGATGCGACTGGCTGGTGGTCTTGAATGGGAGCTGGGAGGTGAGGCCTCTCCAACTGTTGGGCGGCTTGAGCTTGTTCCCAGGAGATTATACTGCAAAGTGCAGTTGGGACTGGGTTGCAGCTCTCGTTGGATTCGCAGGCAGTAGCTGCCTTCCTAGCTTGCCACTTTGCACCACTCCTAAGGGTGGTGCACGAAGAAAGAGCAGGAGAATATGATCCCCAGCTAGGTGTATAACCAAACAAAGGCAGAGTCAAGCAGAGTTGTACCCAATTACTCTAACCGGCGACAGTTCAGCGCGGTGGTTAGAGCGGTGCGGTGGGTTTACCTTGGATGTCTGACAACTACGTGGGTGTGATCCAAAGGTGGGCAGACCTCCAGAACCACTGTATCACTCCTTCCGGCGACAGTTCAGCGCGGTGGATGGAACTGACCCTAACTAACTAGATGCTATTGTCCAGAAGTTCAGGTGGCACTACCAGAAGGGTAGTGCGTGTTGAAGAGGGTTGAAAACTTCTTCGTAGGTTGCTTGTGAAAGTCTTGAAGAGCTTCTAGTAGGTCGCGAAGACGTTGCGAGTTGGCAGAGAGCTCCGGCACACGAGGTGGTGGAGCTGCTGAGAATGAACTGCTGTTCTGTGGCGGTGCAAGGACATATATTCTACCTGCCTGCGGGCTCTCTGAGGTGCGGGGGTGTGGGGGTGAGCTCCTCCGTGGGTGGAACTGCGCTCTTGGATGCCATCTCTAGGTTCGTGGCGAAAGCAGGCACCTCTGTCCCTTCTATCACACGTGGGGAGGTTGGCGTGACATGTGTGTTAAATGTGAAACGAACGTAGCTGACATGTATGTGGATGCTCCCGCATCTAGGGGCGTGCTGGTAAACTCTGGTAGCAAGTAGTTTCCGGGTTAAAACCCTGCCTGGGGTGATATGATGACACGTGAAGATGAGGCGAAGTCGGGTTTAAATAATTGTCAGTGAGNGGTTAAAACCCTGCCTGGGGTGATATGATGACACGTGAAGATGAGGCGAAGTCGGGTTTAAATAATTGTCAGTGAGTTTACATGTTAATTGCTCCCTTTACGTTGCAATGGAGACTCATCTGGTAGGAAAAAAATTTTGTGGGAGTTATGTAGTTTGTCACTTGCAAGAAAGTTTGTTTTATTTCTGTAGCGCTCCTTTTCTGTATGCACTGTGGCGTGTGGCATAGTGCTGTCTCTCTCTAGCGCGCCTGCTGTCTGGGCGAGCGGTTGGCTATTGGATTCTACCCCCTGGGGAGGATAACTGTCAATGTGGTAATGACCCGGTGTCGGGTGAATGCTCGCGTCAGCCTGCCGCTCACACAAGTCAGCTGAGGGCTGTGTTTATGTACAAAAATTGTTTAACAGATATTTCCTTTGAAGAGAACCAATTTTTTTTAGGCGGGCACGTAAAAAACTCGAGTGTATGTATAAGTCCAACTCAAGAGGGGTGTGTCACTTCTGCTGGCTTTGCCTGCCGTGGTGCTGAAGGTGTTTTAAAGTGGCTCTGCTCTGTAGTCTCCTAAGAGTCGCACAGTATGGAATTTTACATGTGACAAGTTCTAAGTGGTGCCGGCGCTAGGTCTTCCATTACCTAGCCTTGCCTGTATCTACCTAATATTTACAACATGAGTGCCCTTGCAAAGAATAATAATACTGCCTTCCTAGCTTGCCACTTCGCACCACTCCTATGGGTGTATGGCATAAAGGTAGGTACTAAAGTCTGCCCCATGAAGGAGGAGCAGGCAGCAATGATCCCTAACTAGGTGTATAGCCAAGCCGAGCCAACCATAGTCGTACCCGATTACTCCAACCTGCGACAGTTTAGCACGGTGGTTAGAGAGATGGGTTTACCCTGGATGTCCGACGACGACGTTGGTGTAGTTCAAAGGTGGGCAGACCTCCAGAACCAGTATATCACTCTTTTCAGCAACAGTCCAGCATTGTGGATGGAGTGAATTGGCAGGGCTGGTTGACTAGCCACCTTGTGGATTGAGTCTCTAGAGGTTGTGGCTCTACTACTGCACACCAGATGCACAGTATGGGTAGCCGTCTAATGGGTGTGTCTGTGACGTACGTGCGCCCAGTTAATGGAGCCCGCAGTCCTATATTCTGTACCATATAAGAAGGCCACTTTTTGACAGCTCGGCAAAAGTAGCACCACTGTTTACTTCTGACTACGTATCCTTCCGCCATCAGCTGGTCCGTCACGTCAGGCTGTATTTTTTATCAACACGCTGTCAGCTAATCCACTTCTCATTGTACTGTAATGCTAAACAAATTTTAAGATATTTTAAGACTGACATCTGTCTAAAAATATGAGTAGGTTATAAAAGTAAAAATATAAAATGTTAGATATTTGATAACTCTTTTTTAATTTGTCCGAGATAGTGAATTTGGTTTAAAATTTGCGAGACGGTCTGTTGTATCTATTATTACACTTTGAACGTTATAGCTAATATATTCGAGTTGGAAATATGTGATGTGGAATAACGTTAGAATTGCTTAAAAACTATTCACGCGTGTCTACGGAATCCAGGAGATGGGCTTCTAGAGAACAATATGGCGTATAATTTACGTAGACTAACGATTACCGGCCGAATATAAATGACTTGTACTTCAAATAGTTGTATATGAAATATATGTTACTTTAAAAATTATGTAGAGCTCGTGGGAAAATATAACTATTAGCATATGTTTGTAAATTTTTTATATATTGCGCAGGAGAGAGGTTTATTTCTGGCTGGTAANAAAAATATAACTATTAGCATATGTTTGTAAATTTTTTATATATTGCGCAGGAGAGAGGTTTATTTCTGGCTGGTAATAGCTCACAGAATATCCGATAGATAGCGCGCAGCACGTCACGACGAAGTTTTGAGTAACTCTCTTTATGGTCAACAGATGGCATCTTTTTTTAAGTTGATAATTCTTATGTTATGGGCTGGAAATATATTTAAAATTCTTGTCGTTTCGTAAATTATTAGAAAAAATAATTAAACAATATTATGCAATATTTCTGTATACTTTTGGAATTAATATCATGGACGTGTTGAAAGCAAGGTTGGAGATGGATGATACGACGTGAAAAAGCTTTCTGATGTTAGCACAACTTCAGAAAACTTTTCCACGGCGTATCGTTCTATTGTACATTTCATTTTGATCACCTAAACATAACTACATTATCACGAAGTTTAGTTTTTAACACTAACAACCATTGTTTTGTGGCCTCGTAAAATAAAATGTATTAATAAATCTACAAACTCTTTCTTATACGCGTATTTTCTGCTTTTCTGATGTGCATCGGCAGTGCACTCAGAATAGCCAACGTAATTTTAACTTTTGTTCGTTCGTGCATCAGCTGATACAGGATTTTGTAAATGGCGCTTTGTTTGTTTCGTATACATCAAGTTGCCACTCACTGACTGTCAGAAAGTGGCCTCCTTATACGGTATGGACCATACTGTAGTTTCGGCAATTGGTTTTGTAAATGGCGCAGTCTCCTGTTTTCCCTGGTGGGCTGATGTCTACGGGGGATAAAAGACAGTCACCCTAGAATCAGTACTCGGNGCAGTCTCCTGTTTTCCCTGGTGGGCTGACGTCTACGGGGGATAAAAGACAGTCACCCTAGAATCAGTACTCGGAGGTTTGATATAAAACGTGTTTATTCCATGAGGAAATAAGTGTGCCACAGATTTTGTAAAGAAATGACAATAACAAATTAAACATAACTAAAAAATGTGGATCCAGTAAACAAAATATTAGAGAGAACTGTTGTTTACAATAATTAAAGAAGCTGACAATGGTGTATCCTAACATTGCTTGAACTCATGACTGCACACAAAAACTACCGCAACATACAACGTAAAATACAGTAAACAAAATTTTAAGCAAACCTGAAATAAATTTAAAAAATATTAAACACGTTAGAACGCACTACGAGTAATCTCTTATTGTAAACAGGTTACTGTATTTTTTGTATACAGGTTACTGAAGCAAAAGGAATCTGTACGAGAAAGTTGTCACAAATTAAAATCATACGTTATGAAAAACCAAATAATAAAGAGCGGATATTAGTAAAAAAAAAAACTGATAAATGAATTATTATAGGTTAAACAAGATAATCGNATGAAAAACCAAATAATAAAGAGCGGATATTAGTAAAAAAAAAAACTGATAAATGAATTATTATAGGTTAAACAAGAATCCCACAAATTCTCTGGCACATGTGTCGACCACACCCAGTCAACAACACAAGGAACGCTGGTTAGTAAACAAATGGCCGCTCTACTTTCACCTTGAGCGAGATCATGTAACTATGCAAAAGACGTTGAAATCTAAATACGTTAGCATCACGTCATTAATAATTGGCATAATATGATAAAAGTCTTTTCGACACCCATTTGTAAGCGATAAATTAACAATTACGTTAAAACTTTGGAACTATTTCCTCTCTTTGTGCTGGCAACCTAACGGCATAACTGTATCCGCGCTCGCCACTGTTTGTAATGTTTTATGCATGTAGCTAACGGCTAGGGTGTTTTTTCAAAGGTTGATTTTCAAAAGTTTCTTCCAGTCGTGAACCGACTATAGGTACAGTAAAGATTTATTCTTAAAAATAAAGTATTTAGTGGTGAAAAATATTAAGTTATGTGCAGGTGAAATTTTTTAAAAATAATTAAGTGGTGTTATTATTCTTTATGTGTTACTAATAGTAAATGAGAAATGGGCTGTTTTAAATGTGTATTCTTTTCCCATTTGGCAATGTAAAAAAATTTAGTTGCGTTAGGTGGTTGTGCTACTGTGTGAAATTGTTGTCCAATGGTAAACTTTTCGATCAATATTTTTAAAATGTTTTAATGTATTTAAAAAAAAAATTAATCCTTAACATTTTAGCGGTTTTAGGGAAATATTAATGACAGTGTTTTATTCAACTCAACCAGCTGTCATCATGGCTTCATGGAAGTTTCGTAAAACAGTGTTCAGGACTAAATGGAACCAAGACCCATTGTATTCTTGGGTAAAGGGTGTCGATGACAACCCCTGCAGTGCATGGTGTGATATTTGCAAACAAAAGTTTGACCTTAGCAACATGGGGAAACAAGCTCTCACAAGTCATGCTTCTGGAGCTAGGCAAAAGGCAAAAGGCAAAAGGCACAAGCAGCCTGTAAATCAGTTCCCATTGCAATATTTTGCAAGTCAGATCCACCTTAAGCAACCTCATCTCTGGTAAAGTCATCAGATATTTCTGAAATATTGTCTTAACCAGAATCTTTGAAAACTCTTGATGTCAATGAGGCTTCATTATCTTCACCAAATGTTGACACATCCATGTTTTTTGGAAATTCAATTGCTAGCTCATCATGTTCATGTATTTGCATGTGCGCATCTATAAAAGACATATCTATTCAATGAAGATGTGACAAGAGCAGAAGTTTGGTGGTGTCTGTTTTGTGTAATGTCACATAACTCATTGTGGAATGTTGAAAGTAGTATTTCAATTCATCACAAAATGTACCCTGATAGTAGTAATGCATCAAAAATGAAGTTGAGTAAATAAAAAGTGTCTTACATTATTGTTCATGGCTTAGCTCCGCAGCTTGAGTGAGATTTAACAACTTCTATATAATAGAGTTCACATATTATCATTGATTTTGTCGAAAGTTTGAATAAGGTTGTACAAAAGCAGCAAATGGACCTGTCAGTGAGGTATTGCGATGAAGTAGAGAACTGAACATTACTTGTATTCGTTATGTCACCTCTGTTTTTTTTGGGACACTCAACTGCACAGCAGATTTACTTTGTGCAGTCAAAAGTGCTTTGGCTTCAGATGTTTTACACAAGATACTAGTATCTATGCATGGTTTTAACGTAAACTTACTTTTCTTAAAGGATTTAAAAGAATATTTAAAAGGAGGTCGTCCCCTTGAGGTGTAATATTGGTCATTGGTACTTGTGGTTTGCATTCATTGCACTGTGCTTTCAAGGGAGCAATGAAAGTAACAGGATGGGAAATAATTCCATTTCTGCATGCAATTCACAACATTCCTAGTTGCAGTGCTGATTACATCCGTATTACAGGATCACATTTGTTCCCATTATAATTTTTCCTAGTTTGTTGGTTAGACAATGCATCCGTGGCAGACAGGGCTTGGAAAATGTTGCCTAATCTGCACATATGTTCAGAGTGTTGGCAAAAATTCTGAACCAAAGTGTGCAAGTTTTTTAGTTGCTAAAAATGCTCTACAGGATGAGATGCTTAATCCCAAATTGGCATTCTTTTCTTCAATGGCATTTGAAATTGAACACTTCTAACAGAATTCCAAACTAACAATCCTATGTCCCCGTTTCTTTTCTCAGATTTTTCTGCTGTTGTGAAAATTTCATGACAAGGTTTGTCAAACCTTAGGTGTTGGAATCCATGCCCTTGTCTACAATTGATTTATCTACAACAAATATTTTGTCTCACAAAAAAGTTGACCTGGGTGTTGGAAACAGTCAGTGTTATGGTCTGCAAAAATCTGTCTTACAAAGACATTGAGCTATTCTGGTATGAGTGTTCAAAGTGTCTTCAAGGGCTTGTTAAGAAGATTTTGACCTGCTCTCCAATTTCTGTCAGTTTGAATAGGAGCATTACATTCATTGAACCTTTAGTAGCTTGTGTTCCTAGTTTAGCAAACAAGAGGCTGACTGCTGCTCTGGAAGTTTTTGTAAGCAATAATTGGCTCTCTGGAATACAGGCTGACAAAATTTCCAGAGAATTCAAGCAAGTGTGCACTGTAAGTTCAGTAAAATAAAATTTTAAAACTCATACGGAGAAAAATTCGTCTAGATATGTTTTGGTTTGATCAGTTAAAACTCTGTTCAAGTGGAGAGACAAACAATTTAGCATTATTCCTAAAGATGATTTTCATCTTTTCACATAACACTGCTGCTCTTAAAGGGGATTCTCTATAAATAAGGAATGCTCAGTTGAAAGTCAGCAAGAAATTTCACTCGTAGTCCAGAGGAGAATTTATGGGTGTGTGTGATGTTGGAGGCAATGATAAATTCCCTATATCGAAACAACTCATACTTGCTGCTAGGAATGCTCATCCAAATTACAAGGTTGGAACAGCAGAAAAAAGAGACGCAATAAAAGGATCTAGCTGTCATCACAAAACGTAAAGTATCAGCTGAACTTACAATCTTCAAGCAAAAAGAAAAAAAATTTGAAAGATGCATAAATTGAAAGGGCTCTTCTTGATTCCCAAATAGAAGCCCTTCAAGATTAGTACAGTGATAGCTTGTGATCTTTTTTTCCAGTAATAATTATTATATCCTAATATCTGACGTAATTCTTTTATATTTACCCTGTGTTTCATTTTACAAGTAATTTTGATGTCTATGGAAATAAAATTCATCGTAAGCATAGGTAAAAATTTTGATTATTTCATTTTTACGGAAAGTGCTTATGCATCTTGTACAATGCAGTTTACTTCAAGATATGTTATTCATTATTGTAAATTTGAAGTAATAGCATTTACCTCCAGTTATTTCAGCAGAACATACATGAAGTTTCCTTTAACAGCTACCAGTATTTGTGTTACTGTAAATGTACAATAAACAGGTGAGCTTATATTTTAGAGCACATAATGCATAATAATTTGCGACCACCGAAATATTTTGATCTATGTGATATTGTTGTAAGCTTGTAATGACGCAATATTCTTAGTTTTTCGGGACACGGGTGTAAAATTCTTTCATGTGTATGTAGCTTTGGAAAGCTTCGTAATAATTTTATCGGGTTCAAGTTTAAAGCCGTGGTGGCTCGTTTCTCGTGATTGTTTATCAGGCAGACGGGTGCTTTTGTAGGTTATCGGGCGGACGTCTGCTGTTTACGTTTTATCAGGAAGACGGTTACAGTTTTTGTTTTGAACGTTGGAGTTTTTTTGTGAAGCGTCAGCATTATTTAGCTTTTTCAGGAGACGTCGAAAAGTTTTAGTTTCCCCGGCGCAGTTTTGTTGTACGAGAGGTTAGTTTATGTGGATGTTAACGGTGTCAACAGTTTAGTTACTGCGGCGTAGTGTTGATAACGTTGTGGAGAGCGTGCGTAGCCAGGCCGTTATCTCAGGAGAGGGGGGCGAGAGGCAGAACAAAAGAGGCATCTGTCTGTTGCCCTTCGAGCAGTCTCACTTCGAGCAGTTGGAGCAGTGCTTCAGAGTCAGTCGGTGGCGAGGGCCGTTAGAGGCGTCACTTCGAGCAGTCACTCCACTTCACTTCAAGTCGCCCGTGAGGGCAGGTCAGAGAGTTACTTCAAGTCAGTCGTTTGAGGCAGTCGTGGTACAATGATCGCATAGGTCGCGTTCGGGCGCAACGCTAAACCCCCACTAAGGCCACAAGACTTTATTATTTTAATTCTCCGCCGGTGTGGGAGGTTGAAGCAGCATTATATTTCTTTTGGTGCAAGTTTGAGACATTCATAAGCTGTAAACGACTGTGGCGCTGTGTCTGTACTTTTATATTTATCTCAAGAGAGGTTCGTACTCTGCATACTGCAACTCCATCTGTGAACTGTGTCGCTAAATAGTTAAATAAACATATATAACAAAATACTCTGGAACTTCTTTCTTAATTAATCAGCGTCCATTTACTGACTCTCGTGTTTCTACCTTGAGCTAGTTGTGGCAAAGAAACATCGGCCAGGTAACAAGTGCCGAACGTTACAAGCTTACTGTATCTGTTGCATTGAATCCTATTGCAGGTTTGGTTCTGACAGCATTAAGTTATGTATGTTAAACTGTCATATTTTTCCAGTGCCCAAATTATTTAAAAATAGGTCTGGAAAATTATAAATATTGCCTGTAAAACCTAGTAATGTCAGGAAATTTCAAAACAGCATGTCACTAGACACCCTGCATTTAACTTAAATTTCATCATCTTTCTTTCTTAAAACTTTTTCAACTATAAATATGAGAATAATTATTAGTCATGATTTCATATTCATTATAATGTCATTCAATTTCTTCATTATTCATATTTTTAAAAATATAAGTAGGCACATTTTAATTTGAAACTTTATCAATTTTAAATTATTCAGTTCACCAATTAGCTGTATATCCTTTTTTAAATATCTTTTGCATTTTACTTATTCTAACTATGTCACCAACTTTATATCTGTGTTCAGTAGATACATTTTATCTTTTTTTTTTATATAAAGAATAGTTTGTTAGAACTCTTAAAATGAAACCTATAAATGTTAATAAAGCTATCTTTTTTATTATTATTATATTCTCTTTTAAGTAATATAAAATTTCAACCCATTTATAATTTCTATCGAAAGCAATTTTTTTGCCATTTCATTTTTTAAAGTTTTATTAAATCTTTTAACATCACTAGCTTCAAGTTTTGAGTGTGATGAATGATGAGTGATGACTTATATTATATGTATACTGGATGTATCAGTACAGCGGTTACAAACTTTCAGGAGAGATAGAGAACACCTAGACGATCGGAAATCACATAGCAATGCATGGTCGGAAACGCTTTCCTGGCGCGGTAGTGACGACACAAAACACAAGAAAGGAAGGACACGAACACGAACCTTGATTTCGTCTTCTGGGGTTATGTCAAGGCACTGGGGTACGAAACTCCCGTTAACAGTGTTGAGGAACTTGTTGCACGCATCATGGCAGCTGCTGGGGAAGTCCGGGACATGCCCGGTATTTTCGCCAACGTCAGATCTTCAATGCGCCGGAGATGTGAGGCCTGCATCACAGCCCGGGATTGTCATTTCGAACACCTTCTTCTTTGATTTTTGCTGTAGTAAGAAAATAAACATGTTTTCTCACCCTGTTCGCGTCCTTCCTTTCTTGTGTTGTGTGTCGTCACTACCGCGCCAGGAAAGCATTTCCGACCATGCATTGCTATGTGATTTCCGATCGTCTAGGTGTTCTCTATCTCTCCTGAAAGTTTGTAACCGCTGCACTGATACATCGATACATCCTGTATATTAATTTATACTTTAAGTTTATTATTATAAAATTTATCTGTTCGTAAATCTTTAGGGTATAATTTTTTTAAATTGTTTTAAAAGATTTTGTAATTAAATTTATTTTTTACATCAAAATTAAACATATTTTTGAACCTTCAGGAATTTCTGTTTCTAAAAATTGCTAATATCTAAATTTAATATAAATTGCAGGATTTTAAATTTCTTTTTGTATTTCAAGAGCTGAAAAACTTGCTTTATATACAACAATAAGCCACAAGATTTCTAATCTGTCAATAAAATATTTTACCATACCTGCAGGGTTTTTATCAGTTACATTAGCATTTGTCAATGATTGTCATCAAAAGAATTTCTATAAAATGTTATTTTATAAACTCCTTTTCAATATATTTCATTATTTTCTCTAATAAAACTAATTAAATATCTTATAGGATACACAATCTGTACGTATTTCTTTCAAGTGTTTAGTATCTATGTTCATATTGTTATTTTAGTCTACTGTCATGTTTTTTTCTAACACAGTAAACAGAACAGAAGTTTGTAAACAGTAATCTGAAAATATCTTCTTAAAGAAAAGAGTTAAAATCATATGCCATAAACAATGTTTTTTTTTATTGTCGTTAAAAAAATTAAATACTAACATTTTTTTTATAGTTTACGTTGATAGCATCAATTTGTCATTTAGTGTTTTAATTTTATGCAGTGATTTAAGCAAAAGAATTAAAAGTGATTGGGCTTATTATTTCTAAGCAAGAAAATTAAAATTGTGAGTAAATCATTTTTCTTGAAACTTGATCTCATAATATGGGGGTTGTCATATTTTCGAGTGAATACGGTATTTTGTGACATAATGCACCCACCCACACCAGCAAACCAGATGTTGAAGAGATCAAGGCTGCATACATTGCTTGTCAGTATGCATCAGTCTTTTATTTTGGTCCCTTGAAAAACAATCCATACAGGTTACAATGTATTTCAGTTTTAACTTATGTTTATATTAAAAAAAAAAATTAATTATGTATGTTTGTTATAAAATGCTTTCCCAAAGATTTCTTAAGGCCTCAATAAATTTGGTATATCAGTTTTTTATATTATTTCAAGACACGTGTATCTGTTAAGTTTTCTCTATATAGTTAACATAGAAAGTGTTCCCTTCAGAGTTATTATAAAAAAGGTTCTATTGTATTTAGTAGTTCATTTGTAACATTTTCATGTTAAAAATTAATTATGTGACTGGTGTTAATTTTGAATCTTCCTGTTCATAAACAAAGATTTTTATACTAACCCAAATGTGTAGCAAAGCACCCAAGCATAAATCCTCAATTAGCCTACATATTTTTTTTTTTGAAAGAATTAGGTTTCAGAGTACATATTTTGCAAGTAACATTAATCCTGTTTATTGCAGAACCAATGCACGTATAAAAGCAATCCACCATTTTTGTTTCAAGAATGTCACTTGACTGTCAACAGCAACAAAACATGTAATCAACCAACAACCTTACCCATGCTTACTATTTTCTGTGTTCACAAATAAGTATTTTTATGAGTATAGGTGGTTTTTTATTTGAACTTACATGGTTTGTTGTGTTGCACTATTACTCTGTTTATTTTTTAGACACTGTAAACTGAAATGAGTTAAAATTGCTTTTAATTGCGCTGCACTTTGCCAATATCATTCATTGTTTGAGTATAATTGTAACCTAAATTTAACTTAAATGTAAGCAAAAGGTTTTTTCATACATCTGTGAATCGGCATTACAGAATCAGCACATCGATGAATCTGCATTACAGAATCAGCACATCGGTGAATCGGCACAGTTCTGTCGGAAACTATGGGTTGCGGGTTTTATTAGTATCGTAAGGGTTTGAAAATGGCTTTGCAAGTAATGGTTGGCAAAAATTGTTTGCAAATAAATCAGTAGTGGCAATTTAAACCTAAGGATTGAGCACGGCATGACCGATGAAGGAACACTGGATGAAAACATTAAAATAAATATAAAATTAAGTTAAGCTCAATTTCAGGAACTGAAGTTTTAATTTAAAGTGAAAATGTAATTGATTTGAATAAGTTTTTTTTAATGACATCTTTAGGCTAGCCTAAAGACTTGGTATTGTGCAGTTGGCATTATCAACAAATTTTGAGAATTTGAGATATTAGTACAAACTTTCTGCATTTTTTATGCAGAATTGATTGGCAGTAAGGGCGTTATCATAGCTCAGCTAGTAGAGATATGGAATAAATTTAGGTGCTTTCAACATAGATTTATGTTATCTGCTGTGCAATAATAATGCTACCTGTGTCATGGTTCACTCTATTACAGTCTTTTGTGCTGTGGTTACTGGATAATTTTGTAGTGTAGTTGTGGAAATAAACTTTATATAGTTTTATATGTTGGCACAGTTATTTATTTTATGCATATTTGTGACCGATACTTCACTTACTCTATGGTTTGTAAATGTTGAAGACTTCAAGCTCTGCAAATGTTTGGATGTTGATAGGGCTTTTCAGAAGAAATTATTCACTTTAGTAGAGGTTGGAAATTAGTAGCTCTTGTATAAAACCAAACATATAATGGTGAATGTGAGTGTAAAGAAACTGCCAATGATATGTTGATGGCAGTGAAGACTCAAATTTATGTACAGGCATTGACATAGAGAATGCTGATCTTCTGTTTGATGGTTTTTTGAACATAACTGATGCAAATTATTGATCATGAGTGTGTTATTGTATTTGTCCAAGGACAGCACAGGAGTGGAGTAGCAATAGATGGAAATAAATATCCAAGTAGTGTAGCAGTGAACAGAAATGAAGATGCAAGTGGTGTGAAATAGCTATAAATATGACAATGTAACTGATGAGGCAGCAGGAAACAGAAATGAAATTGCAACTGACAATGTAACATCAAGGGGGAAAAAAATGACAGAAGAATGGAGCCTAGACAGATACAAAAGACAACGAAATAGCGGAGAGCCCTATGTCGGGGACAACGGGTCATTTGTGTGTGGGAAAATATTACAGCTCAGTCCATGCTCTGGTAGAAAATTTCCTTATAATTGTTAACAAAATTTTACTGATAATGATGGAGAAAATCTTTTCAAACAGTATTGGGGCCTCTCTGATTCCAACAAACAGAGGAATTGACTATTATCCTGTAAATAAATAAAGCAGACAACATTAGAAGGTGGGCCAAAGACAAACATAAGCAAAGAGATACACAATCTTACTCTTTTCCATACAACAAAGCACAGCAGAAAGTGTGTTCCACATTTTATCAGAAGACTGCACATATCAGAAAAAACTCTACATTATGCATGGGAAAATAAAACAAACATCAACACTGTAAAACCTGATAAACGGGGTAGAAATGTGCTTGGCAAACAAAGCAGTAACTAATGTGACATGGAATAGATGCCTTCATCCAGAAGTTAACTAAGGTTGCATCCCTCTACCACTCTAGTCCTTCCACCAAAACCTACATTCTAACTGAGTTTCAAGAGTCTGGGAAATATGTACAGAAGATTGTAAAAGGCAAGGAATTTAATGTGCAAAGTATGGTGTGTTTAAAACCATGTGGAGGAAGAATTACAACATTGCCATACTCATTCCATTAAAATACTAATGTGCCATGTGCTTGGCAGATGAGCAAGGAAATATAGAAAGCATTGGCTTCTCTCGTGAAGCTTTTGAGGAACATTTGCACAAAACAAAACTATGAAGAACAGAAAACGAGTGGTACTGATGGCTTCTTGTGTGCAAGTTTCAACCTATCAAAGGTTTTGAAAACACCACATGGAGGCAACATGCTACTTTACTACACCTCAAAATACTCTCTGTACAAGTACACTGTTTACGAAAGTAAAATGGAGAAATTGTGGTGTTATGCGTGGGGTGGGACTGATGGT
Source organism: Clitarchus hookeri (assembly GCA_002778355.1). Lineage (NCBI taxonomy): Eukaryota > Metazoa > Arthropoda > Insecta > Phasmatodea > Phasmatidae > Clitarchus > Clitarchus hookeri. The sequence goes on along the minus strand of NQII01000189.1, from coordinate 1,093,938 downwards.
AAAAGAGGGTGTTGTAAAATTGCATCAATGCTCTAAATATACATTCAGAAGGTTGACAGTGGTACAACAAAATTATCACTATACTGTGATAGCTGTCCAGGGTAGAATAAAAACCATGTTGTTTTAAGTACAGTTGCCTATGCACTCCGTAAGGCATCTCCTTTGTAGATATCACAGTCCATTTCCTTCTCCCAAGTCACACGTACATGCCTGTAGACTCAGTCGACAGGGCAATTGAATCTAGCCTCATAGTGTGGTATGAGCTCCATCCGATTGGCCCACGTTGATTAAGAATGTGCGTACATCACCAGAACCATACTCAGTTCATGTGATGAAACATTCAGACTTCAATATGTGGAAACCCATAAAAAAAAATAATTGCCTGCTCAAAGAAAGGAGCACTTTTCTGGAGAGAAAATCATATTTTAAGACTGCAAGTCATCTGTGTCTGTTGACATAATGTACTCTTTCTGTGAAGGCAGTGAGAAGAATGCCATTGCAATTGGTCCAAATCAGACAAGAGGCAGGTCTCGACACAAGGAAGAAGAAAATCCTAAACCACTCTATGCGACCAGACTCCCCATGTCAGCACAGAAGTACAGGGATGTAAGACAACTTTGTGAGAAGAAACTAATTCCTCAGTGCTGGGACAAGTACAAGAAGATTCCATGGAAAGGTTCTGCGATAGCCTGTTTCCCAGAAAGTGACCAAGAAAATGATTTCAGCATTTCTGAGTGAATATTTTGATGCCAAATTTTGCATTTTAAACTGTATATACTGCCACCATAGAATTAATTTTACTTATTTGCTACTCCTAAAAAATTTTAATTATAGTTAACTTACCTTGTATTGTAATAATGTTCCAAAGTAATAATAAAACCTAATATGACAAATAGGTACGTACGAAGGTAGTTTTTTAAATGCGAAGTGAAGTCGAAGCAAAGGTTGCATCATGCGAAGAAATTTTGAAGAAAAATCGAAGTCAAAGGATTAAAAAAATATATATTAATTTATAGTAGGCTACATTTTACAAGTGTGTTCAACTCATTTGTACTGCTACTGCAAAACAAAATGTATGCCTACTAGACACTGTGCAATGGAATAAAACATACCTAACCTTGTACTGCTGAAAAACTGAAAATCAAAATCTGCAAGAATGTAATCATTATACATTTAGATACCTACAAACTTTATAAAAACTACCATGCTCCATATATCCAGTCCCATTTGACACCACCACCGCACAGTGATTTCAATGGGTGGCTATCAACATTTGGCCTCTTCCCTTTCCTCCTTCAAGGACCCTTGTCAATGTCAGACTAGATAGTAAACTTGCTGGATGGTGGTGGCATTAGGGCCTCAGGGCAAGAGAGTTGAGCCATTTTCACTGCTTACAAGAAAAGTGTGTAGTTCTTCCAAAAAGACTTATCAGCTGTGGTATGTACGTCAGCCCAACTCCTGACGTTATAAATGAATTAACTGTCATTGCTGCACATGTAAAAATTACAAAGGCAAAGAAACATGAATTTTTTGAGACAGAAAATCCACAATGTATTTGTGTTATGTTATGGTTGGTCACCCTCCTTTTAAACAGTCTTCCACTGGTGTGTGTCAGGCATGACGTCTTGTTCGCCTAACAAAAGAGAGAGAGAGGGATGAGGGAGAAAGTGAAAGAAAGGGACAAAGGAAAGTGCGGCTGTAAAAACATTCACTCCCTCCCCTTGTTGACAGACTGACTCTCGGCAATGTCAAGCTGGTAGATTATCTTAACAGGGTGGAGCTTGGGATAAAAACTACAAACTTTGTTTAAAAAACAGTGTAAGTTGAGCAACTTTTCCATTAATTTTTTTGTTTCCCAGCATGCTTCCTTCCACAGGAAAACTTTCAAAAGGCCAGCACAGCTCTACAACCACTTGAACAGGAATGTAAATTATTCACAATTTTCGCATAAGATATTCGAAGTTCGAATGTGAATAATTCGTAAATTACTATTTGCAACTATTAAAATTTTTGGATATCCGCACACCCCTATTAATGATACTGGCTGCTGGTTTTGATACTAGTTTCGGTGGAAAAAACATTTGGTGAAAATCTTCGACTTTTCACTCAAAGATTTCTTTATTTGAAGATGAAGTCGAAGGTACAAAAGTCTTCAATTCTACTGCGAAAATGCGAAGCTTCGCACACCGCTAATGACAAACCAATTCAATTTGCTGTAGTGCCACCAAAATATGTCAGACATGTAGAGGAACACCATCAAGTGTGCAGTGTAATATGTCATGCAGGAAGGGCTGTATCAACATATTATTTATGCTAATTCAAGACTAACCTTCCCTCCCCCTCCTCCTCCCCTCATACAGGTCAAGAACTGGTCACTCGACCAATTACTAAGCTGTGTACCTTTGCCACAAGAACATTTGAAATAAGTGATTTCAATGTTTTGTGACACTGAATTTGCACATGTTGTATATAGTGTGCCATTTTGAATGGGAACTAGTTGAGCACTCCTTGTGTTCTCCTTGCACTAAGAAGCATGAGGATATAACAAGTTTTTGTTTCTAGTCGGAAGAAGGCAGTTGCAGGCTCAAGATGGCTGCTTAGGTACGTGTGTCTGCCAAATGCCATGTTTTAAGGGGTATTTGTAATTTGTACCCTCTTAGGTGTTCCACCGCACAACTATTATTGTAGAGGAACATTTAGTGACTCCAGTGGCTCTATGAGATTAAAAGATTTGTGTAAATTTATCAACTATTCCTTTATATTACTTTCACAAGTTAAATTCAAAAATTTAAATCTCCACACAGTATTATTTTGTCTCCCGTAGAAAACAGCCTTATTAGTAATTTTTCAATTTTTATTATAAAGTTTCTCGCCTCACTGGAAGGTGATCTATAAACACTAATAATAACTATTGACTTATTAGAACCTAGGTTAAAAGCACAACACTGTAATAATTTCTCAATACATAATGATGATAAATCAATCTGATAGTTTGTGTTAATACCAGCAAAAATACTTCTTAATTTTATCAAAATTGACCTATCTCTTCCTCTTCTCAAAGCATCTTCTAAAAGCATAGTGTTCTTCAAATGTTGGAAATTAAACTTGCCTTTATTACACAGAGTTAGTTGCCTGCTAGATGTGTGATGGGCCCTCCCAAGGTTGTGCTATGCATTCCTGTGTAGCTTAATATCTTGCAAATGAGATCTGTAACAGTCGGATATTATTACAAGTGATGAAACCCAAAGAATCAAACTACAGATGCCACTGTGTACTTTTTTTTCTTTTCTCTTAAGGAAACTGTGCAAGAAAGCCCTAAAAATAATGTTTTCGGCCATTTTCACTTTATTTTATTTTAATACATTTAATATGATGAAAGTAAAAGTTGACAGCTGTAAATAATAGTATTTTATCTTTCCTGATAGAAAATCTTATTCCCAGGCAATTTATTTGCTGATATTATAAGCTGTTAAGTTAATGTGAGATAAGTTTATCACACACATGTTTTTCTCTCAATCTTTGGATTTTCTTATGTGTTTGTAATATGCTTGTGTAATCATTATCACATTTCACTTTTTAGGTCTGTATCGAGTGGTGGGAAAAGTGCTGAAGAGAAGAATAGCAAACCACCTTGGAAAAATGTTACTGTGAATTATGCTTCTGAAAACCAAACAGATTATTCTGTCAGAGAAAATGAGGTGCACTCATCATCGCCAAGTGATAAGCAAGACTGGGAAGACTGTGACAAAAAGTACTCACCAAACTTCCTGCCAGAAAAGAATAACCATTTGGCCAAAAATAATGAGTTGTACTCATCACCACCAAGTGACGAGAGCGACTGGGAAGACTCTGGGAAAAATTTCTCACGTGATGTCATGCCTGAAAAGATTGATCATTGGGCCAGAAAGAGTAAGGTGTACTCATCACAGAGTGGTGAGAAAGATTGTAAAAAGCGTGGGGAGAAGTTTGTTTGTCGTTACTTGCCTGAAAAGACCAAGCATGTGGTGAGAAATAGTTTGAATTACTCAGAAGCTGAACCAACTGTTAGCAAAGAAAAATGCACACATGAGTTTGAGATGAGTGGCAGAACTCCTAGATGTGAAATGGTGGACAGGGATAACTCTCAGTTGTATGCTCCATTTCCACACTGTGAGGAGTTGCAGAGCACTGAGGGAGAATGGGGGGAGGAGGAGGAGTTCCAGGAAAGTAATGTGTATAGTGACAGGTCAAAAATGCAGCATGTTACTAGTGCCATAGAGCCAGAGTATAGTGAGCCAGTTGCCTCACAGGCAGTTGGGTATGACACTTTGCAGTTAGCACAAACCGCTGAGGAATATCGTGAGTCTATATCTGTAGAAGCAAGTGATAATGGAAAGAAAAATGATGTTGCACACTATCAAGACTTGGCCCCTATAGTGAGAACAAACAGCACGCATCTGACTGTCAACAGTGATGTTGAACTGCCTTTCAGTAAAATGTCCTCAGGACCAGTGGGGACAAACTCCAATTATCTGCCCAGTACCACTGATGCAGTATCACATTTTAGTCGGGCTCTCCCAGTATCTCTCAACAATGATGAAAAACCTACAGAGAATGCTTGCCAGAATTTAAAGGAGAGTTTGGTAGATCCATCCTGCTTTATGTTATTTGCACCTGTAAGGAGCGGTGCCATAAAAAGTGAAGAGATGGAAACTTCTGACTTACCAACAGAAGATTCTTGCTTGACGGGTGGCAGATTATTAGTGAATTGTGTTCCTACGCCTGAGACAGCAACCGAGCCAAATCCAGTTGTTACCTCCCCGTACCAAGAGCAAAACAGTGCAACATTGTCAGAACTCAACCATTCCCTGGCCGCGTTGAAGCTTCAGGCACAGACACATCACTTGGCCAGTCTACCAAGGCAACTCCAACCCTATGCCTTCATTCCTGGGACTCCAGCAAGTGTTTCACCTGAGCTGTTGAGCCCTGAGGCATACTTGGCGCTGCTTGGCATGTATGGACCCATGTGGCAACAAGCACACAGCCAAGGCATGTTCCCAGCTGGCTCCATGACATTGGATCCCAGAGTGCAGGCAGCACAGCTTGGTTTTTATGCTAGTGCTCCTACTGGGGCTGCCCTGATGCAAGAGACCATGCCTCCGCAGCAGTACCCCACACCTGGCATGTTCCTGCACCCAGCCATGTACCCCCAACATCGGCCCAGGATGCAGCCTCCCCACAGTGTTGCAGACCCACGTCTCTTCCAAAATGCAGTGCATCAGCAGACGTTTTCTCACCTCACACCTATGCGGCTCCCCGCGGGAAATTCCATGCCCTTCATGGACCCTCGACTGGCCAACCCACACATAGGGACAGACCAGTGTGCCACCCAGAATGTGCCCGTCACATCTGCAACCCCCCAGAACATGCCGTCCGCATTCCTCTGTGCTCCTGACGTGGCGATCACTTCATCAAGCAGCATCAAAAGAGCACCGCCTGGCATTGAGACGTTGACCCACCAACACCCAGGCATAACATACGCACAAGCACAGCCCTTCCTAAACCAGCCCATGGGCGTGAACAGTGTGGGAGAGCATGGGTCATTCCCATTCATGATGCAGCAGCCGCACATCAATCCTGCACCCGTGCCTTTTCAGCCTCCATTGGAGCCTGAGGTGGGTCGAGGCCGTGGCAGACTCAGGCACTGAATGTGCTTTCTTCCTGATGCCATGTCTTCTGTTGTTGTATGTTAATTTGTTCTCTGTATGTTTTCCTGTTGTACAGGACATGTTGACTGTTGGCATTTATTTTTTTACTGTAACCATTCTAATGCATGTTGTTGTAGTTGCCAGTCGAGTGTTTTAATTCATTCTTGTAACTGGCATAATATTTTTTAATGGTTACATTTCCTTCTTTTTAATTTTTGTCATTAAGTTGTTTCTACATCTTTTTTTTGTTCAGGTATATGTGATAAAGTTTGATTGATGAAAATTTTCTTGGATGCTAATTGTTTTGAAGAATAATGCATATCTATATTATGTATCTTGTAGTGTTAGTGGTTTGTGTGACTTCAGTATAGCGTGCTATTTGTGCTCCAACTTACCATAATTCATTGTTACTTTTACTGGGTAAAAATTGTTTCTCAGTGATGTATGTTTGAATAGACTCTTACCATTCTCTCGTTATTCATGTGTTTATTATTGACAAAATAGAATTGTAAATTAACAAATTGTGTTCGGTAACAATTATCATCCATTATTGTTGACCAGGAACATATTTGAAATATAAGTTTATAATTTTTTTCCAATGTATTTTTTATGTTTGTAGAATAGAGTCTAAAGATGCATTTCTTGTGTGATTACATCTATGCTTATTACATACAACAAGAATTTAAATATTTACATTTTTTAAACTTGTAATTTGAACTTGCTCGATAAACAGGCAGAATTCACAACAAGAATATTTAATTTTTTTTATGTGCAGTTGTGCTTTTATTGCAGAATTGTGAAGATGCAAACCATTTAGTCAAATTGGTCCATATTATATTTCTGTAGTTTGTTTATGTAGTATTGAGTATCAGTTAATTTAAACAACACTTGTAAATTTTAGTTATTAATTTTTTATGTGGAACCTTTTAAAATTGATTATGGGGCACAATTATGCAGTTATGGTGTGTTGTGAGGTATGTCATTGTGAAGTGCCTTTTTATCAGTAGTAAAAACTTATGGTTGTTAAGTGATGTGTTTTCAAACACCTTTCGAGGGACCAGAGAAAATATTTCAGGACACAGGTAAGTATTGCATACAGAAAGGGAATGAATGAAATCAAGTGTATGATTGGTAATTCTAAGAAGGGGCATTTTTCTGTAGGCAAGTTGTGGTTTAGGTTGTAACAGTGGTGGTCTTGCAGTGAGCTTAGTTCCTAGAACACTTGCAGTGCTTATTTTTTTGTTGAAAATTTTGCCTTAATATTTCTGCTGTTCAGTACTGTATCGCCTTGTGCTCTGTACTCATGTTGGGAGTTTAATCCAAGTGTGTGTACAACCTGATCTGCATTTTAGAATAAACTTATCAGGTTGCTAAAGATGAATGTAGAAGAATTTCAGAAAAGTAATGGTAGGCGTTTAGTTGAAATTTTTTTTTATTGCAAAAATAAAGTTTGTCAAAAAAAAGTCTTAACAAAAATATTTGACATATACTTAATTAAATTTTAGTGTCCCATTTGCAGCACCAAAATTGTAAATAGCAGGAGCATCACACGAGTTAACTTTGATTTATAAACACAAGTTCTATTCTTACAAATTTGATACACTTAATTTGTAACATGAACCACCCAATTGAAAATATCTTTTAAAAGACAGTAATTCTTCATAAAAGTACTACACAATTAAAACAGTTAGCAAAGCATTTTGCAGATCTGAAACAGACATATGAATTCTTTTTAATGTGATGTCATAATATGTTTATCTGAAGCAGTTATGTATAATAAAAATCTTTTGCAGTTTTAAGTGTGTGTTTTTTTATTTAAAAAATATAATGTGCCATATAAATTATCATGAAGCATTCATATTGTTATATGGACGCAGTCGAAATTTAGTTCCTTGTTCATCCAAAATCACAGGAACACACACAAGTATGTAGTATTGGGTGTATGTGTGATGCATACAATAGTCGTAATGGCGGTGTAGCTATTAACAAACACACAGTTTTAATTTTGCAACCTGTAAAGTGTTCCTATAGCAGGGAAAATGTTTGACACTGTCAGACTTCATAGTTTTTAATTTCTTGGGAAATTGTAACTTCTGTTTGATTCAATGATATGTGTATGAAAATCTTGTTACCCAATGATGCTGCCAACTCAAACTAGTCGCACCTAACTACAAACTAAATCATTGTGTAGGTAATCCCAAAACTATCCCCTTCAGACTTGATAATGTCAAATCTTACACCTTCACTCTTTTACTTTATTGCAAGCCTTGCCGTGAAATGGAAAGATTTTCAATTGCCCTCCAGGGTAAAATTGTGCAAATTTATTTATATATAAAAAAAATAAAGTGAAGGTAGAAATGCTGGTGGTGCTACAAGTGATAGGGTTGGTTTGTGTGTGTGTGCATGCGTTCAACCTGACTAATTACACGTGAGATGACTAACCACCCTGTGCAACTGCTACAAATTTTGTTTTTCCATGACAGTGTCACTGGATAAATAATACGCATTTGTTCTGTGATGCATCCCCCCCCCCTCTTCCCTTAAGAATTTAATTTGACTTTATCCACTGCCTACAGTGACAACATAATTGAATATATGAGCCTCGAAATTGATAGAGAAACTTTAACAGAAATGGATCAAAAACTAAATGATTCCTAATCTAAGTGATAAGTGATTGAAGGTAAGGATGGGAACCAAGTGTGTCTCAAGGATAAGGCCCATATGCCTACAGTAGAAGGAATTCATGCAAGGAGGTAAACATTTTGGCAGAGAAGAGTTGGACAGCAATGGCTGTGACTGGGGCAGTGATTACCTTCCCCGAATGTCGTATAGCTGAACCTAAAACTAAAGAGAGGGAAAACTGGCATAGGCACTGTAAAAACCCTCTTGACAGGAAAAAAATTGGAAACACTTAACTAATGCATTAATAGAAAATGCTACAGGAAAACGATGGGTAGGAAAATCAGGCTCTTTGTTAGTGACATGTGAAAAGTCAGTAATGAGACTAAGTTTTACTTTTCTTTTGTTAGCATTGGCTTAGCCAGAGTAATGGGGATACATCACAGGTGAGAGGAGTGGCACAACTGGACCACTCCCTCCCGATTCCCCAATAAATTCCTGTGAACGTAACGGAATAAACTGACTAGCTCACCAGCCAGTTTTGGTAGGGCTGCAGTTAAGTAGTTATTTATATTCCAAAATAAAATTGTAATTATATTTGGTAATTTTTTTTTTAACTAAAACAGCTGCTTGGGTGCAGTTGTGTGGGTATCAGGAAACATCACAGCCTGCTAGCCACCGTAGCTATGGGCAATTACAGTATATTTCTCACTCATAATGCTGTGAGTACACGGTGCTTCATGGGGTGGTGTTCTGTCAAAAGTGCCAAGTCCCGAAATTTTGGGTAGAGGTAGTATCATACTTCGCAAGTGTACCTATAGTGTTTGTGTGCACCTCACGTAGCCAGTGCTTCTTGGAGTGATTACAGCCTCGCTAGACCAGTCAACTTGTTCCTCTGTTATGCTAACTGGTAGATGCAGAAGGCCCTGCAGCCAAGTCGTGAATGATCAAAGCTTAAATTTAACTAAGCAAGCCTGATTCGTCCTGGAACGTTCAAAGAACTCCAGTTTCCCCTGTCCTTACATTCTGGAGCTGCTCCATGCTAACTTAGCTTCACCCTCGTCGGCTTACAAGAACTCGATGTTATGAGCTGTCCAAAACACTCCACTCCACTCCTGCCATGATCAGTCAGCATATTTAAATCAACCTATTCAAATGCAGCTGTTATCCAAGTTCAAAGTCACAGCGGTACCTTACAAGAGTCACATCTGATGATCAGGGTGACCAGTGATTGGCTCTACTCTGCTACTTCATGACAAGGGAATTGTTGTCCAGATGTTAGAGGCTCTGTGAGGAGAGCACTTCGTGGCTTCCTGCTGAACCCAGGTGTCAGTTTGGTGGTTATGGGATTATGCTAGATCATACTGAAACTGCTTTTGGGGAAAATGGACCTATGATATGGTAATGAAGCAGCTGAGTCTGTGGTATGTTGGGCTCCACTTACTAGCCATGACTTGGTTGACATACTGGAAACTGGCATATTGCCACCTCAGATATTAATGTGAAAGTTATATTTTTTAATCTTTGTAAAAAAAAACTTGAAACATACNAAAAAAAAAACATTAGTGTCTATTGCAGAGCAATTTCTAAATTATATTCCTTGTGTGTGTGTTGGCATGCGTGTGCATAAGTCATAAAAACTATATATATTTTTTTTTTAATATACTTTATAACAGTTATTGGCAAATTTTTTAAATTTTGTATTACATTAAAAGGAAATAGTTAAAAGCTAGCATCTTTGCCCATTTGCTGTCCAACTTTTCAGCATTGCTTTGTGCTTGCTTGAATTCCTTGCAGTGCTAGAAGTCTGTGGAACAGTTTGTTTGCCTATGGGATATTTGCTTTACAAAACTTCTCTATTTGTAAACCTTGTTTAAATCTTTAGAAACGTTAGGAAATTGTGGAATTTTACATCCTTAGCATTATTTATTTCTATTCCATGTGCTGTGCTGCACAATTTTTACTGTCATTTGTATATCAGAGTAAAATGTAAGCATTGCAATATAGATCAGTAGTAACTTGTGAAAATAAAGTAAGATGATGAGAGAGTTTCTCACCGATGGTCAAAACAGTACACATACTGAATACAAACCATGTAGGTGGAGTTGAAAATAAAACCAACAGAAATTTCCAAACCCTACTGGTTTATTTCTTTAAGGTCAAGAACATGTCTGTGGGAAATAATCTATAAACTGGACAAGGCTCAGTGATACTGAAAAGTCAGGTTGTGAACTGGTTTCTCATGTTGGGAGCATATCTTGGTAGTTCAACTACAACTCAATTATTTGCATGAATTTACTGAATAAACTGTCTTCAAAGTTTGTCATATTTCCACTTTAAACTTGACAAATTCCTTTCTGTGTGAGAAGTGTTGTGAAATGTGTTTCTTCCAAGATGTTGATTAACTTGGGGGAAATAGTAACTTTTTGTTAAAGGTTATTCACGGTAAAGTGAGCATTTTTGAAAGACCTCTCATTTGAAACAATAGTTAATAAATATATTTTATTTTAGTCTCAGACGTTAACTTCAGAGTGCAGTAGAATATACACACTGTGTTTATTACTTACATGGCAATATTTATTTCAAAAGATGATTAAAGGATAAAATATGGCTGAAAGGAAAAAGTAACTAGGGTCTCAAAAGTGCTTATTTTACCGTGAACAACCTATACCAAGTTTTGATAACATTTTGTGTGTGCCAGCATTAGTATCTGTTTGCTGTGGGAGTTAACTGTTACCATACACTTTTGGATTTTCTGGTTGATCAGCTTGCCATATGAATTTCACGTGCACCAACTCTAAGCGATTGTGCTTCATCTAAAAAAGCAATGGATTCATTGAGTGTGGGATTATGTGCACAATACTTAGGGTTGCTGGTATTTTGGTAACCCTAAGAAAAGTGCTTATTCAGCATTTTTGTGTAAGTAAATGTGCATTTGGGTTTTCAAACTTAAAAAGTCTCCTGAATAAAGAGATGTTTTTCAAGTAAGTGCAAGAATCTTGTGATGCATTTCTAAAAGAAAATGAAATAGTAAAACCATGTTTTTTCATTCGCATACCTGTGCAGGCATTGCATTTAAATATTCAACGGATCAAATTTGGAGTGGTTGCTGCATTATTGGAGGTCATCTGAGGATGTGTGCAGATGGTGGTTTAAGCACCCCTCAGCTTGTGTATTGGATGCATGGTACATCAGTGTGTACTGAACAATACTTATCTAATATGTGAATTTTCTACAGCATGTGTATGTGTAGACTGTTGCCATGCATGATTGTGATTTTAGCTTGCTACTATGACAACAGAAATATTTTATGTGAAAGGAGAAACAGCCACTGTGGCTTAACTACCTGTGTATCTCTGACAATATCAGTTTTACACTGCGCATATGATAGAACCCTTGAGTGTGAGATTTAAATGACAACGAAATGTGCTGTGACTAATATCTTGTTACTTTATTTAATTCAGGAAGGGCTGTTTTGGAGCAAATTTTTTTCTTTGTATTTTTTGATTTTTAGGAATTTAGTGTAAATGTTGCAGTGTTTGTAAAGAAGTTGCTTAACCTGGCTGAATTTATTTCTGAGTAAAATACTGTTGTTTTTGTAGTGTTGATGGTCTGTATGTTCAGATAAGTACACAGGCAGTTGTGTTATGTAGAGTAGTATCATGTTGGCTGACCAGAGCTGTAGATAAATGCTCATTTATGTTAATTGGGTAAAATAGGCTAACAACACATGTTCATTGTTAAATGGTTGGAAAGAAGTTTCCAGTGTGTTTAAGTATAGCGGGAGTATTTTTTGGTACTTACTTTATTTCAGTGACCATTGTAACCTGAAAACTGTGATGTTAATTGGTATTTGTACAACTGCATAAAATGTTTTCATTAGTTGTATGATGTTGAGTGAACTCAAGTTTGTAATTAAGCCAAACTCCATGTAGTACATTTGCATGTATTTTAGTTTTTAGTTTGAAGATATGAATTATTGTATTATGTGTTGGTTAGAAAAACAGAATGCTCCTCAGATTTGTGTATGCTTGTGAAGAAGGCAATTAACTGATTTTTGAAGCTGATTATGCCCTGGTATGAAAGTACATGTGTGTTCTGAAGGAACCTCCAATTTTCAGCTTGTGATTGTTAATAATGTCTAGCTAGAAATGTACATTACTGTAAAGAAAAAGGCCTTATGTAAGTTACAGCCTAAACAAAAAACTTAGGATGTTGTCATTTAATGAGGCATTTTCAACATTTACAGTTTTTGCAACTACAACACCTCTTTTGCATTCTAGTTATCTGCCTTATTTTTTATGCTGGTACCAAAATTTGACAACAGAAATCAACACACATTCAAATTAGTTGCAATTATTCCAGTATTTCACGAATGTTTAATGGATCTTGTGCTAGAAACTCATTTGTTATTGATGTTCCGTGGATTCTCTTATGGTCGAGGACGGGATGTGTGCTTGGCAGTTAAACTTGTCCCCAGTCACACAGAACAAGTTGTCTGGGAAATCATCTTCTCAGTTGAGGTTTTCTGGCTTTTAGGCTAAGATAATCAACTGTTTCTGTATGCAATATTCACAGTGACATGATCCATGTGACTCGCAATTGCCTTGGTCCTGCAGCTGTGGGGCAGATCACAAACTTTGCTAGTCTTCAGAAATTTAATTTTGACAAGTTTCATGCACTTACCATTACTTTGACGTTCAACTCTCCCATTCACACTTTTTGGCTGGTTTTAACTAAATTGGTGGTTAGGACTGGACAAAGTTTGATGTTATTTTCAGTTTCACGAAACTGTTGTTACATTTGAAACATATTAATACTGCTACTGTATTACGTCATGTTATTTGGTTACTATTATAAATTATTATGAGATAGATAAAATAGCAGCACATTGCGAGTAGTTTCATTGTACTGTAGGGCAGTCAGTCTTTGATGCTCATAGGGTCAAATGATTCTCCCACTTGTCTTTCCCAAACATGTCAAAATTGTATAATGTAAAATTATGTATTAACACACTACACAATAAACAAATACATGATTTCCCATTCCTTTTATATGCTTTACATTGCCTGCCTAACTTTATGATTTTTTAGCTTTGGGAACAGTATTTTGTTTGACAACTGTCCCAGTAAAAGTGAGTAGGTCAAATGCTTAGATATCTGCAGTCCTGGCGAAATTTCAAAGCTACTGACTCAAGTGTAACCCTCCAGCAACTTGCTTCACGTTCAAGCTTAATTTATTTGCAACACTGCAGCAATGTTTCCAACTTCCTGGGCTCACTAATAATTAAATGTAGGAATAACTTTCTTTGCTTACCTGTTGTCAGTTTTGCTTGTTAATTTAATGGATGGCCTTAACTTTGGTTTTGTTGTCTTTGACCACAGTTTTCCCTTACCCATTGAACATTTTTAGAAGCATTATATACATCTCAGAAGCCATTTTACTTTGTTAGGAACAAAATTTTGCTTGACTGTTCTCTGAATGTTGTAAAAAGTAGAGGACACCAAATTGGAAGGAACTAACTAAATTTAACAGTAAGTGGTGTAATGCCTCTGTAATTGGGAAGCCGTTTGCACACCTCAGTCCCATGATGATACGCATAAAGCTTACAGTGAAAGTAATTGTAGAAAATAGTTCCTATTTAAATTTTTGTTAATTTTACATTCTCAGTGCAATATTTACACACACAACCCCCCCCCTCCCCCCACCACTTCCTACTTTTTTTACTTTGCAGTTTGAAAAGAGGAAGAAATTTCAAATAGAACAGAAGTGTGAGTATCGAAGTATCAACCAACATTTCCTTTACCTTGGTCATTTATGTACATACAGTAGAAAGTCGATTATCCGGACTAATAGTGACCAAATATAATTCGTATAATGAAAATATGAAGAGAAAGACTTTGTAAAAAAAAATCTTTTTCATACAACGTAAAATTTACTATACATGCATAGAATACAGTAAGCTTATCCAAAACAAAAACCGTACGTAAAATNAGTAACCACCCCCCTCCCGGACGTGTTTACTGTAAACAACACGTGAAAGGGCACATCACAAGAGCCAACACAAGTGCTTGTCTCTCCTCCACGGATGAGGAAAACACTGTGACAAAGATACTTTTGTTTTTTTTTTCTATTATCTTTATTTTTAAAACGAGTTCAGATAACTGGTTGTCCCTATAACCATCGTTTGGATAATCAACTTTCTACTGTACATGCATTTTTAGTACAGATTAATTGGCGTTAGGTTTGTGTGGTAGCTTGATTCACAGATGTTGGCTAATAGATAGGTCAGACAATGCTACTGAATATTGAAACATGGTAGCTCTTATCGTACTTTATATTTGTTTGGCTGTAATCTAAGAATGTATAAAAATGTGTACTTAGCAGATTGTGCATTAGGAAAGGCCCGCATTGATGTTTAATGTTTTTGATTTCTTGTTTCTGCAGCTTGGTTACTGCCAAAAAGTCGAGGTTGTGCAATAAGAGTCCAGACTTTGTGATGATTTTGAAAAGTTCTCTTAATTCAAAAGTATAATAATTTTAGGTCTTGCACAGCAAATCTGTTTCTGCATTATTAGGTAGTTTCATGTATTGCAATCTATGGATTGTCAAACGAATGAAGTAACATCTTTGTCTGTTATACATTTTTTAACAGTGGTTCTGGTTTGGTTGAATTTTTTGAAAAATTTGCTTAGTTAATGGGAAAATTGTAAAGAAAGTAAAATCCATACTCTCATGTGAAATCATATTGTATCACTTTAGGGAAGGAATTAAATGAGACCAAATAATGGAGTCATGAGGTCTGCTGTTACAGAGCAAGTTTTTAAATAATAATTTTATGATTATTCATCATTTGCTCAGCAGTTAATCTGAAGGTTAGATTGGAAAGGATTTCTGATCAATAATGTCATTTCTTCCTAATCTGTCATTCTAATTTAGGTATTTATTTAGTTTTTGNTTTTTTTTTTTTTTTTTTTTTTTTTGTTGCTAGATTGGAAAGTACGTAGCAATTTTATTATAATTTTTTGTTAGCTTATAATTAGTGTGTATGAGCTTCACATATTACATGCTGTTACAAGGATAGTGTAATTGTTCTGCACTTAAAATGAATCCAATAATTGACTGGTTTCCACTTAAAAAAGAGCTTGAAAAAAATTACTGCACAGAAATAATAGTCCTGGTTTTTTTTTTACATTTTGTACTTCCTGGTACTTTTTTTGTACTATAATGCAGTTTCTGTTTTTTTTTTTAGTGAATAAGTCATGTAGGTATGTAAAGGGAGTTATTGAAACTTGCATTGTGGCATTCCTTACAGCCATATTTGTTACATTGCAACTTTGTACAAGGTTTAATAATTCTTTCATATTTTTTAACATGTGAGAGAGTAAGACTAAAATGATTTTTGTAACATCTCTGTAATATGATGTAATGTTGAGAAGCAGTGTATTACAGTATTTTTGAATAAATTATTTCGTAAGCTCTAGTTAAATGATTTGTGTATTTCAAAAAATGTAGTTTGGTCGAAACAAAGGTGGTTTGGACTTTTGGATCATCATTGCCTGGCAGGATATTGGTAAATCAATGTGAATGACTCCATACTTCATCAGCCATCAAGTTTTACTAAACACATTTTACAAAGCAATGATCATCTGACAACCAACAGCATTTACCATTCACTCTACACTGCAATTTACCAGTGAGACATGCTACACATCAAATTTTTTAGCAGTAATTTACACTAAATGTTTCTTTTTGTTTTGAAGTTTTGGATGCAAGTTCAAATATGAGTTCCTCGGGTTTGAAAATACTGTGTGTATTTATTCATTAAAGAAACTTAATTTCTTTTTGATTACTGCTTTGGTTACAATGTGAGGCCACGTAAGTTGAGATCCACTCTTTATAAATGTGAAATTAATTGTTTGATGTGGCTTGTGTTGTTTGTCTAAAAGCAGATATATGCCCATAATTTTATGTTTGGCAACACTGCATGCTGAACAAAATTAACAGCAAATGTATGGTGTGGTAAAGAGCTTACGCACATTACTCAGCTCACTGTGGTTAATGCCGATGCTGGGGCTGTGAAGGGAGTGATTGTTGGAAAGGGTTACCCGACTAGGCATCAGAAACCGTCTGCAGGTGGTGTCAAAGGTGAAGTTGTTGGTACTCTCAGGGTCGTGTGGCCGACTGCCCAGACGTACACCATTCCCTCGGTGGTTGCATTGTTAAAATTGCCCCAATGGTACTGATGAAGGTAGACATTGTGCCTAGTAGTTACATTTGGATTAATTTGGCCTATTAGGGCTGACCCACACACTTTAAACTGTAATGAGCACTGGATAAAGTAACCTAGCCATACTTAAGTGATTGTTGGGATGTGTTTGATAGCGGGTTGTAGGGGACCCATACCCTGAAATGCCTCTTAGGCAGTGCTTGAAATGAAACACACATAGTTGCAAACTAACGTATGTTTATCCTTGCACGATTACGTTAACTCACCACAAGGTGAAACTGAAGCGGACTCTGACCGCATGGGTGCTAGATTGGCTAAACTGTTAAAAACGCAAATGCGTAGTAAAGAAATTACATGTACAGTGGAGTCTCGGTTAACCGTCAATAAACTGACACGAGAAGTAAAATAATAAAATAGATAGGATACAAAAAACAAACTTAATAAACTAAAAATGAAACAACTTTTTTCTCGCTTCATATTAGATCAAATTAAGCACATTATTAAGTTGAACAATACATATACTGTACCGTAATACATATACCCAGAAAAATACATTCTGTGCGGTGCAGAATGCGAATGACTCACGTTTGTTGTTTTTGTACAACCTACATCAAGGATGGCGAACCAATGGCACGCCACGCCACGGATCAAAAGGTTTACATTTTAGTTTAAAATAACAAAGTTCACTATGACGTATTGATGCATTCTGCATCCCGAGATATATTTTTCCGTCAGCAGGCACACACTGTCGAAACTCGCAACGACAAGGAAACGCGAACAGCCGCCATAAACCAGCTAAGGGTTCGGCGAGCGTGCCAGAAGAATGACGCCAGGATTCCGCCGCGACGAGAAGGCACAGCCTCTCGCAGCTGCGTCGAAAACGTTAAAAGGTTTCACAGCCCACAGCTGCATTTCTCTCGCAGGCTGGCTACTGCCAAAAACCAGCTAATAGCTTTGGCGAGCGTGCTGGAACAATAACACCAGAATTCCGGGAAGGAAGGAACACGTGTGTCTCGCAGCGGAAAGGGGGACGCTAAGCCCTATACAACTGGGGCCGGGTATCCCACTCGAGCACGTGGTGGGCGAAGCCATAAAACTTTAATGCCAAAATCGCCGGCGCCGCTGAGACCACGTGCGGATAGCCGCAGCGCCGAACACGTGTTTACGACCAAGGGCGCGGCGTTCAGCCCCCAGCCACGTGCGAGATGAGGCGTTTTAATATGGCTAACGGGCTAATAAAACGGCGGAGGAGCAGACGAGAAGAGGTCAGTTCTACCACAGACGCGGAGGGAGTGAGTCGGCGTACGCGAGTCGAGGAAAGAGGAGTGGAGCCGGGAGGAGTGGAGTTCGAGAGAAGGCATCACGACGCCAAGACCAATCTGCGAGGAACTGTCGCAGCCTCCCGACGAGGTGACGAAGCAGCCCCGAGTTCGACACCGGAGCGGAGTCAGCCCCAGCCGAGAGACGAACCAGCGCCTCGAGACAAGCTAAGTAGAGACATGCAGCAAGTGTGAAGAACCTTGTTAAGCGAAAAATAAAACGACATACGTGAACTCTCAAGGAAGTTCAAATTCATTTGGTAAATTTGAACTACGAACAGTAGTGTCAACATATTTACACGCCCTATCACTGAGGACTAGCATCCATTGCTGGCGCCCTACGCAGAGAGCAGATACAGACTTATACGCCATAGCGCAAATAGGGAGGTATCAGTATTATATTAGGAACGAACGCGCGCGAGTGATCCTACGGACCTACGCTAAGGAGTGAACGGGTGCGGTGCGCGGGGCGGCGGGCGGAAAGCGCGCTCGTTTGTTATTGTCTTGCCTTAGTTACGTCGTGGACTACAATTGCTAATGACGCATAGTTTGTTGACGTTTTCGTTCGTTCAATTTCGTTGACACAACTGTATTTTAAAGTTGATTTTTAACTATTATTTACCATGGCTAGTTCAGCAAAAAAACAAAAAGGGCAAGATAGTAAGTGTAATAGAGAATTTCAAACTTGGTGGACTGAAAAATATGGCATGATAAGTAAAGGCGACAAAGCGGTGTGTGTTTTATGTTCTGGTACAGTGGTATGTAGAACATCGTCTGTAAAACGGCATTTTGAAACAAATCACAAATCTCTTAGTCAAAAAAGCGAACCAGTGCAAAAGGAATTAATTGCAAGTGCAATGAAAGACAGAAATAAACAGTCAACGTCTATGATTAAATATGTTGGCAAAAATTGTCATACGAGCGCGGCAAGTTACTCGGCTGCAAATGTCATTGCTCGGCATAGTAAACCTTTTCAAGATGGAGAGTTTTTGAAGGAAGCCTGGTTAGCATGCGCGCCCTCACTTTTTGATGATTTCGATAATAAAGATAAGATAATTCAGCGCATTAAAGATACTCCTCTATCTAGAAATACAATAAAGGAAAGAATCTTAAAACTGGCCGAAAATATAACAGATCAACAAAAAATTGACATTAACTCCGCTCCTTTTATATCGCTATGCATTGACGAAAGTACTGACATTACTAAATCTGCACGTTTAGCTGTTTTTGCTCGATATTGCGTAGGAAACATCATTAAGGAAGAATTAATTGCGATAACATCGTTGCTAACAACTACAAAGGGCACAGATATTTGTACGGCTGTTAAAAATTCGCTTGCTGAGAAAGAAATTGATTTTAAAAAAATTGTTTCAGTCACAACTGATGGTGCTCCAAGTATGGTGGGCAAAAAAAATGGTTTCATAAGTTTATTTCAAACAGACGTAGGACATTCGATTCTTGAATTCCACTGCATAATTCACCAACAAGCCTTGTGTGCTAAGAGTGGTTTAACATCTCTTGATAAGGTAATGGCGGTAGTCACAAAAATAGTCAACCTCATATCGTCGCACGCTTTAAATAAGCGAAAGTTTGATGCTTTGTTGAATGAAGTCAACTCGGTATATAATGGCTTACTGATGTATAATAATGTTCGCTGGCTGAGCCGCGGGAACGTACTTCAAAGATTTGTTGACTGCTTGGAAGAAATCAGACTGTTTGTGCAAAATGAGGGAAAAATTGAACAATACCCAGAGTTGTTGGATGTTATGTGGCTTTCAAAATTGATGTTTTTTACAGACATATGCCAACATTTCAATGAATTGAACGTAAAGCTTCAAGGCACAAATAAAACAATTATCGTCATGATAGATCTCATTCGCGCTTTTGATGCTAAACTACATGTTTTCAGGAACGATATTACTACAAAAAACTACAAGTATTTCCCAAACTTGAAAAAAAATTTCAACCATTTAGATATACATGAGAAACCAGGTGGAGAAGTAACTGAAGAATTTATTTCTGTAATTGATTCTTCAATCAAGGGATTCTCAGCGAGATTTTCTCAGTTCAGAGAATTATCGGAAACACTAAATTTTATTATGTACCCTGATGGGACTTCATTTGATAAACTGAATTGGTCCCCATTCGATTGGTTGGAAATTGAAGAATTTGAAATGCAGCTGATTGATTTCCAGTCTAGTTCAATATGGATTCAAAAATTTATTGAAGCAAGGAAAGAGTTGGAATTAATTGAAACAGAAAGATTGTCAAGCAATATAAGTAAAAATGCCAGTATCAAAATTTTGGAAACATGGAATTCGTTTCCAGACACATTTAACTGTTTGAAGAAGCTGGCTCGTGCTATTTTAACCATATTTTCATCTACCTATGCCTGCGAGTCATTATTTTCAGAGATGAATAACATTAAAGACTCGCTTAGAAACCGTTTGACAGATGACTCCAGTTCAGCATGCATTCTGCTAAAAGTAACATCTTACAACCCTAATATAAATTATTTGTCATCTAATCTGCAACAACAGAAGTCACACTAATGTAATTTGAATTATGCGTACAACTGAAACATTTATTATTTGACATTGCAAAATGTATTTTTGGTAGTAAATAAAGAGTTTTGAGTAGATAGTGTTTAGTATTATTATTTTTCTAATAATCACTAAGTTAAAATTATCTGACGGCACGTCTATGGCCTCATCAAACATTTCTTTAGAAAAAATGGCACGCTGATACATAAAGGTTCGCCACCCCTGACCTACATAATACTTCATAGAATCGTTCCATCTGCCTCACCACCCTTCTGGAATTCCTAGACACTCATCTGCCCTCCCATTCCTACAGTCAGTTCAGTAGCGGCAGTCACTTAGTCAGAAAGTAATTGTCCTCAGTTTGTTGCCAAAGTGTAGTGCGTTTAAAAATGTCTGAGAAACGGAAACGAGTTGTATTGGGACTTTCTCAAAAACTTGAAATTATATAACGACTGCGTAAAGGAGAAAGCGCGACAAGTATCGCTCCGCTATATGGTATCAGGCGGACGACAGTCAATGATATTAAGAAAGATGCAGATAAAATCAAAAGTCATGTTTCAAAAATGCAAACGACAGACGGAGATGTCAAACTAAGAAAAACGATGAAGCCAGCTAAACTGGACCAACTGGATACAGTAATGTATCAGTGGTTCATTCAAGCCCGCAGTCAAGGGATACCAGTTTCTGGACCCATAATAATGGCTAAAGCTATCGAGATGAACAAGAAGGTTGATGGGGATCCTATATTTAAGGCTAGTGTAGGTTGGCTGGATAAATTTAAGGGTCGACATGACATAAGGCAGTTGGACATATCGGGTGAAAAACTAAGCGCTGATAGTACAGTCATTGTAGAATATCGGGAAAAACTAATGAAAGAAATAAAAGATAGAAATTTGGTCAGAGAGCAGGTTTACAACTGTGACGAAACTGGCCTAAATTGGAAAGCACTTCCCGTGAAAACCTTAGCCTCCTTATCGGAAAAATCTGCACCTGGTTTTAAAATGCAAAAAGACTGCATAACTGTCATGGTGTGTGCGAATGCAAATGGTAGACATAGGTTTCCTTTACTAATCATTGGAAAATCTAAAAAGCCTCGAGCTTTCAAAAATATGAATTTAAACGTCCTACCTGCCAAATATTATGCACAAAAAAGTGCCTGGATGAGCCAGGATATATTTATTAAGTGGTTCCACAGTGTGTTTGTGCCAAATGTAAAATCACATTTAAAATTGATTGGATTGTCTGAAGAAGCCATGCTATTAATGGACAATGCACCAACTCATCCTCATGACTTAGTAAGTGATTGTGGAAAAATTATGTGCCACTTTTTGCCTGTGAACACTACCCCACTAATTCAGCCCATGGATCAGTGTATCATTAAAAGCATGAAGCGACGTTATCAAAAATGCTTTATTCAAAAAGTTGTCTGCGTTGGGGATGAATTAATAAGTGTAAAGCAGTTTTGGAGGTCATACACTATTAGACACAATTTTTAATGTCGCTGAAGCCTGGCAAGATATATCAGAAGAAACATTAAAAAAGGGCTGGAACAAACTGTGGCCTGAGACTGTAAACGAGAATGAGGCTATAAACGAATCTGGAAATTATGAGGCAATTTTACTTGTGTGTCAAGGGATTCCAGGTGGAGAAAACACATCAATAGGTGAAGTAAGTGAATGGCTGGGAATTGACAGATTTGACGGAGGTTTTGAAATGTTAAATGATGAGGAACTTTTATTAAGTGCAACCAGGAAGTAGAATGTTGAAGTGAAGAAGAAGAGGAGGATACACTCAATGATTGCCCCAAAATAATTAGCAGAGGTGATGCTGAAAACATGTTTTCAAAGTGCATTGAATGGTACGAGCCACAAAAGCCCGTGGAGTATTACAACAGAGTAAAATTACAAGACTTTTTTTAGGTAGGATTATACTGCTGAACATATACATAATAGTGCTTACTGTATTCAATTTTGTTATTTTATCAACATAATAACAGAAGTCTACAATATTTAATATCAAATACATACTGTGCTGTACATACTTCTAGTGATTGCCACCTGTTTAAAATATAGTGCTAAATATTGTATACATTATCATCGCTAGTATCTGTCGTGTCTGAGAAGGGAGGGGGGCATTTCTATTATCCGTCTATTCTCTCAACCGTTTCGGTGACTGTCCCAAGACTGACGGATAATGGAGACTCCACAGTATTTTAAGCTTTCCCGGGTGATGCTAATCCCGGAGAAGAAGGGGTGGTATCTCCGGGTGTGCAGAAAGAGGTTTCGGTAAGCTAAATGAGTCTATTGCAAATTACATTATTGGCATGAAAACGTGAATGCACCCAGAGAGCGACGCGTGCCAACCCCTAAGACTGGTAGGCATGCTCAGCGCGGCTTGGCAGCAAACTGCACGCCGGAACTCTTTTCATGCTATGTGAACAACAAATTACCTGCATAAAATTAAACTTAAACCTTGCAAAAAATATTTTGAAAATTTAATAATATAATTAACACACAAAACACTTGCAATAAACAATTAAATGGGAGTGGTCATGAGATGAATTCAAGGAACTCACATACGTATTAAGAAGAATTAAAAGCTCTGCGGAGGCGCGTCTCGCGTTTCATACGTGTCCCTGCGGCTCCTTGAAAACGAACATAATTCGGCTTTTAATTTTACCCGCTACTTTGATGGTAGAAACCCTTTCCCGCGCCCTTCTAC
>NQII01000189.1:1049262-1070610 GCA_002778355.1 Clitarchus hookeri | reverse complement strand
CACTGCCTTGCCCACACTGCACCACACACGGAAACTTGCACGAGGGCATTTTACATTTGTGCATGCTGATATGATGACTTGGGGCGCACAGTACAGCAGACAGTCTAAGAGGGTAGGACGCCGTCCTGCGTCATACTTTATGTGAATGTGTAAGAGACAGGCACACATGTGCGTGCACACATATATTGATGGAGGGGGGGTGTTTTTGTATGTGTGCATATATGTATATATATATAAGTTCTACCACGTCTGTCAAGTCTTAAGAAGAAAAGTATTTCCACACACTAGACATTATAACGAAGTTTTAACAATGGTCCATACAGAAGGTAATTCCATACGCCGGCTTTCAACTTTTATCAATTCTGTGTCTTTTCACTTGCTCGTTTGTAGTAATGTATTGTTCCTCTGATTTATTTACGTTGTTATGCGCATCTTATTGCAGCTCGCCGTCTGGAAGATAAATACTTTACAACACTTACAGGCTGCAATATTTATATCCAGCAGTGACCGTTATTTCACAATATGTTTGTTTAAGTATAAAGCATACATTTCAGTTTGGCGTAGTTTTTCATGCCAGGCGGTAATAATAATAACAGGCAACAAAAAAAAAATTCCAAGCAAGCGCAAGAAAGGAGAGAACATTGGAGGTTACAGAATAGTTCTCAATGAAACCGCAAGAGGTCAACGTAAATATTCGAAATAGTATCAATTGCAGTTTGCAATATCGCCACTCAGAGCACAGCGAAATGAAAATTTTCCACTTGCGTCCATGATATATACATCTATGAACTCCAGCCATTTATTTGTAAACAGATGTAAGCGAGCCATGAGTAGCATGATAGAATATATGTGATCTTTATCCAGGTCTTTTTGTTGGTTTAAAATTCCGTTAAAAACGGCAGGGCTGATTAATATTGAAAAATGTACCACATCATATAATTTTTGTGGCTGAAGAAAGCAATTAACTGATTTCATTGTCTATTACCGATACTAATGATCGGCACGATACCGATACTTGGTATCTGTATCGTAATCCCTCTCATACACAGAGAATCAGAGTCAACACATTATTATGACAACCTGCTAGTATCCAGAGTAACCGCTCTTCGCAGCACGGACAGCAGTTAGACGAGCTGGCAGTAACTCAGTCAGGTTCTGTTAGGTCGCCACTGGTATATGGAGTGATGCTGTATGCAGTGCATCCCACTGCCTTTGAAGGGTGCCTGATGGGGGAGACAGACGGCAAACACGACAATCTGGCTGGTCCCACAGATGTTCAATTTGATTGAGATCGGGGCTGTTTGGAGTCCAGGGAAGAATTGTGAAGTCTTGATTGTGTTCTTCCAGCCACGTGCGGACTCTTCTGACCATGTGGCAAGGCGCATTATCGTGCTGGAAGATCCCATCCTCCCAAGGAAAGACAGTCATCATGTACGGGTGGACATGATCGCCAAGGATGGACTCATAAATAAATCGATCAAGAGTGCCTTCCACGAGGATGATGGGAGCTAGAGAATACCACGAGAACAGTCCCCAAACCATACACTGCCTCTATTGCCTGTGTTCATCCACAAATGGATGCAGGGTGTTGGTTCTCCTATATTTCTCGCTGACACGCTGACGTCCATTCATTCTATGCAAATGAAAACGTGACTTATCACGTTCACCTCGTACATCAATTGCGCGTGGAGCTTCGCAGTTTCCACAATGGTTATTCCCATTGGTGGCGTTCATCCACTCACAATACACCTTTACCACAGAGGTACATGAACAGTTCACAAACATCACTGTTTCTGAAATACCGCCCCCCTTGGCCCGAAAGCTAATCCTCATCCCTTTTTGCAGCTCGGTTAAATCACTTCCCTTACCCATGACAGAAGGAAGCAGACTGTATATAGCCAGCCTGTCTGTCACATTATACCCGCTTCACTAGCCCACATCACGGGTCATACATTATGGGCTACGCACTGCAGGTGGTCATAATAATGTGATTCGACTCTCTCTCTCTCTCTCTCCCTCCCTCTCTCTCACTGTCTATATATACACAATCGTACGTAAGTAACACAAGGATGGGATTGTAATGTATATATATTGGTACGAAGATGTTCTTATCGGAAGAAGACTGTGAGTAATTCAATTTGTAGCTGTTGATCAGTGTTGCATTGATTAAATGCAGGAAACAATTTTGTGAAAGAAAAATTGAAATAGTCAACAACGTATCCTGTTTACTGTATGTAATAGAGTTCAATGAAGCATAGTTTATTCACTATCTTATACACAGAGGTGACAAAAGTCATGGATAGCAATATGCAAAAATACAGATGGCAGTAGTATCGCGTACAAAATGTATAAATGGGCAGTGCATTGGTTGGGCTTTCATTTGTAATCAAGTGATTCATGTGAAAAGGTTGCTGATGTTATTATGGCAGCACTACGGGAATTAACAGACTTTGAATGCGGAATGGTAGTTGGAGCTAGACGCATGGGACATTCCATTTCTTAAATTGTTAAGGAATTCAACATTCCGAGATCCACAGTGTCAAGAGTGTGCCGAGAATACCTAATTTTAGGCCTAACCTCCCACCATGGATAACACAGTGGTCGACCAACTGCACTTAATGACCGAGACCAACGATGTGTGAGCAGAACGGTCAGTGTTAAGAGACAAGCAACACTGCGCGAAATAACCACAGGAATCAGTGTGGGACATACGACGGACGTGTACGTTAGGACAGTGCGGCGAACTTTGGCTGTACTGGGCTATGCCAGCAGAAGACCGACTCAAGTGCCATTACTAACAGCACGACATCGCCTGCAGCGCCTCTCCTGGGCTCGTGACCATATCGGTTGGACCCTAGACGACTGGAAAACCGTGGTTTGGTCAGATGAGTCCCGATTTCAGTTGGTAAGAGCTGATGGTAAGGTTCGAGTGTGACTCAGACGCCACTAATCCATGGACCCAAGTTGTCAATAAGGAACTGTGCAAGCTGGTGGTGGCTCCATAATGGTGTGGGCTGTTTTTACACGGAATGGACTGGGTCCTCTGGTCCTACTGAACCGATCATTGACTGGAAAGGGTTATGTTCAGCTACTTGGAGACCACTTGTGGCCATTCATGGACTTCGTGTACCCACACAACGATGGACTTTTTATGGATGACAATGCNAAAACGACAGAATTTTTATGGATGACAATGTGTCATGTCACCAGGCCACAACTGTTCGCGATTGGTTTGAAGAACATTCTGGACAATTCCAGCGAATGATTTGGCCACCAAGATCACCCGACATGAATCCCATCGAACATGTATTGGACTTAATCGAGAAGTCAGTTTGTGCACAAACTCCTGCACCGGCAACACTTTCGTAATTATGGATGTTTATAGAGGTAGCAGGGCTCAATATTTTTGCCGGGGACTTCCAACGACTTGTTGAGTCCATGCCACGTCTAGTTGCTGCACTTCGCCGGGCAAAAGGAGGTCCGGCACGATATTAGGAGGTATCCCATGACCATTGTCGCCTCAGTGAATACTTACTTCTAAGAGAAAAGAAAATAACCAATAGTTTTAGTGGCCATTGTTGTCTTCATGCAAAACCCTGTTGTTAGGCTTTTCCTCTCTCCTGTCTGTTACATGTCTCTGTGGGTCAACGGGGTGAGTTGGTAGTTGTCAATTGCGGTTGATGCCATCCATTACTTATTCCATTGGGCAGTCTATCAATATCAAGGCGTCCTGCCATTCTAGCTCGATGAGGGATATCTGAAGGGAATACTCTGGGTGTCGCCCCAGGGTAGAGAGTAGAAGCTACCCTCATCCTCACAGTCATCGCCAACGGACGAGGCAAGGTGAAACATGGCTTGCATCTTCTGTTGGATAGGCAGGTGCCTCACCTCTATGTGCTTCCTCTCCAGATGTACCTGCAGCCCATCCATGGGCTCTTCCCCTCTGCTGGTTAGTTGGAGATGGGTTAGATGTAGTGCTTGTCGAGCTCTATGAAATGGCCAGTAGCATTCTGGCATGGGTTACGGAAGGGCTATTTTAACTATATAACCTGGGTGCATTATACTAGTATGTTTATTCAGATTCAGATGCTCACTCTTGTCTTGTGTGTCGACACCAACGGTTGTGGAGGAACGGCCCTGCCTCTCCATCAACACGGACTTAGCTTTTCTATTCGTGGTACACACCCTGAGTACTGTGGTCGGTCAGGAAACTGGTCATCTTGAGCCTATCCCCTAGTGGGTCAGCGGCCACAGTACACTGCACCGAATAATTTTTAGGCGCAATGTTGAAAAATAATATACACACACCAGGAATTTCCAGAAATTTGTCCCCTTCCTCACCCACTCTCCCCCCTTGGGGCTGTAGCTGGTTGGGGGCGCGATGGATGCTGGCTTACAGACCTTCCCGCCCGGCTTTTCAATAGTAAATGGGGACAGCACTCCAATATCTGCTGAGATGGCTGCAACTATACTAACACCCCAACAGATAGATGCAATTAAATCAATCCAAGAAATCAACAGGAAATATGAAATGGAAACAGAAAACTCTGAACAGTACGAGTAAATACGCCAAACGCCGTTACAGGTGCCACAACCAATTTCGGTTTCAAACCGGTTTAGCCCACTGCTGAAAATCCCAGACGAGATTTCCCCACCAACACCTGGCCCCTCAGTCATTCCACAATTCAGCACACAGGTGCTTGTCACTGAAAACAAAAAGGAAACTAAACACCCTCACAGAATTGTAGTCGTTGACATTAAGAGCTACAAATCAGTGGTGCAATTGTTAGGACAAACTTCAAAAACCGGTTTCACTCTATCCATCACCCATGATGGGGAAAAAATCCACATTATCACGTTCAATCACAACCTTTTCAAAAAGACAGACAGCTTGCTGAAAGCCAACTCCATCCATTTTTATACATTTTGTGCTCCTTCAGAACAACCACAAAAAGTGGTATTCGATCTTCGGTCCACCACTAGTGCACTAGAATTACACGTTGAGCTCTTCGACCACGACTATGGTATTCTAAACATAACCCAATTTTGTAAGAAAATCCTAGATCCCAGTGATCCTAGAAACCCGAATAAGCACGAGTTGTAGCCGCAAATGTTTTTCTGTGTGATGGCAGCGCAAAATAAGAATCTCCTGCCTCTAGTATAAATTACTAGATTAAACATGACTGTGGTACACCCCCATCTCTACAGAAAAAGGCCACAAGACATCTCCAGATGCGTCAACTGCTCGGCAATAGGCCACACCCACAACTAGTATGAAAACAGTCTGCTCACAATGTGCCGGGCCACACCACGTAGGCATCTGTCCCAAACTAGCAGAGACCCCAGCTTGTTGCAATTGCCAAGGCCCACACTAATCAAATTCAAAACTTTGCCCCAAATTTTTGTAAGAGGTGCAAAAACGTCAATTTCAAGCCGACAAGATCAAGGCTCAACAGCAACAACCCTCTAAGCCAGTTTCAGCGCCAGCTAGAAACCTGGCAAACTATCAAAAAATTAACGAAGCAAAAAATCTGCTTCAAAACTGTTCGTACGCTCAGGCGTCGATCGGCCTTCAAGAGCCAGCTACAGTCTCCACTCTACCCCTAGTAGCGCAGGAAACACGTACACAGTGCCCTGCCAGCTTCACAACCAGACGTTCCACACCCTAGTATGTGCCAGGAGAACTTGGAGAGGCACTCCAAGACATGAACTTGCTAATCCAGATATTGTCGGAGACTAACTTCACAGCCATCATGGCACATTTCCGCCCCTACATGGCAAAATGCCAATCTTTGACAAACCCACAAAAAAAATCCTGGTTACTTCTGGAAGCACTTAGCTCATTTTCTGACTTCAAATAATCTTAATCTCTCCTTATAAAGGCGTTCCGGAAATTTCTGGTTCTTTAAACAATAACATAAACTCTGAAGAGCGAGATATGCGCAAATTTTAACCGACATCAACTGATCGCAGCTCTTTCTGACATAATTAAATAACCCTAGCTGCACTTTGGAAGCAAGCTATTACAGAATGTGAAAATAAGACTCTTAAAATCCTTCAATTACCAAGAACCCACGGGTAAACGCTTTTTAAATGCTTTAAAGACATCAAATATTAAACAATAATCTGTAAGAACTTTCAGATCATAAAAATCAATTAAAACCTATAAATGGGACACAAAAATGAAAAATAAAGAACTTTTTAACTCTATGTATATATAAAAGAAATCAATCTAGTTACATTACAAACCTAATTAAAAGCTTTTAATTTTCCCCGACACAATTTTAAACTCTAGATGTGTTTCGTGTAAAAAGACGACAGTGATGGTATCTCTTAAGCGATGGATGAAGTCCTGCCTTCTGCGAGAACTCTTGGGCAATCAGAGACCTCCGACCATGTCTAAATAAAACTTCTAGCTCACATTTCAAGCATTCTTTTACAAACCTACGTCCTTTTTCGCAGAAAAATTGTACTAATAACTAAATATACTGTTTTAAACCATTAAATACATGCCCTCAGCATCTTTATGAGAATCAGAACCGTTTAAAATTAAGTTTTTAACCAACTTTTAATCTCTCCCCAGAGTAGCATGCACACGCGAGGAAAAAACATAATATAAAACAATTGACTTCCTTAACACATACAACAAATGCTACTTTTAAACCTAAAATACAGTTTGTTACTTCATTTTAGCCAAAGGCACCTTCCAGTCACGTTGAAAAATACCAGTTACTCTCAGTAACTGGTTGGGGAACAAATTAATTATAATACAGTATACCGTTTTCCAGACCACGCCTTCACAACGTTTTCGCGATTTTAACAACTCTTCTGGTAATCAGACTCAAATTACCATATATTTCTTTACTTAACCACCACCGAGTCCATTTGTGGGCTTGTTAATGGCAATTTAAAAAGCACTGCAATTTTCAAAACTACTGTTTAATGAACAACTAGGTGGGAGTTTGCTACTCCCTCCTTCCAACCTCCCCCTACCCTCACCAACCCACCACAGGCAGGAGGAGTAAGGTAAACATTTACAGCCCATCTACTGGGGAACCCTGGTGGACAAAAAAGTAGCGGCGGTGGAAACTGCCGCAAGCACAGTTGGATATGGGGCAGTGGGCGGAGGGGCTTGCCTTTCCTAACCCACTGCAATAAATGATAACACCAATTGGGTGGTCAAGGGTCCTTTCCAGGGCCTGTACTACCCCCACTCTGAGTTTTGGCAATGATGAAAAGCGGCGAGTCTATTTATTATGCCCCTGGCCACGACACTTGCCCTTGTCCCCAAGATCTGGAGTGCGCCTACCGTCCTATCTTTGACACTTGATGAGGACACAATCTTTCCGCTACTTCTGGCTGGACCAAGGAACTGCAGTTGTGATATCCTTCTCCCAGCTGAACCATGGAGAAAACCTTCCCAGGCGGATGAAGAACAACTCACTCGATAAGCAGAGAGAGACAGATCTTATGACTCTAGCACACTGCCTCGCTTATACAGGTAGATTGTGGGAGAGCTCTTAGGGTGTCAGTAAAATAGGTCCCTGTCAATCAGATAGTAATCACAGCTGATTGACCTGTTATTATCGACACATGCCACCACTGCCCTGACGTGGTCACTTCCCTGGGTCAGTTACACTCGACACTCATCCGCTTCCTGGTGCAGGCCATGCTCACTGTGCCACCCGACCCTGAAGCATGAGATGGGGGAGGATGGTGGCCATTTAATATCATATTCCTTTCTGGGCCTAGCCCATATCTTAAACATCCCCCATGATTTAGATGGGCAATGGCCTCCCGCCCCGAGCTTTGGTTGGCCTGTACCTCACATGATTCTCTACGACTTCAATAACTCCCACATTGACGTTAACACGTGTGCAGTGCACCGTAATTGCATGGAATATGAAAACCATCAAGGTCACCTACTGCTATATCTAAAGCTTACGAAACACTAAAACAAACAAGGATGATCTTCGAAGTTATACCAAACTGACTTTAGCTAACACGCTTGTTTGTGGGCGGGGTGGCATACATGGCTAATGACTCGACTGTGTCCTTGGTTTGCAAACGTGAATCCTTAAAAATATCAATAAACACCACTTGTATAAATATTGCTTATAACCCTTGCCTATATATTGCATAAACCTATTTGATATTATACTGTGCCCTTGGCATGCCAAATGTTTACAAACTAAACTCTTAAAACACTGACAAACATATAACATTAATTGTTATACATTCTACGACACTGTAAATACATATTTATTTTCTTGCACCCATAGCATTTGTACTATTCAGGTCACCTCTGTGACCTACAACAATAAACTCACTGACCTCTTTCTCACCATGGCCTTGTATCAGCTGTACTGCCCTGGGGAACCATAACTCTCCCCCCTCTCCTGTTTGCACGTTCCAACCTTGCCATCTGGGGTGTATGGTGTCCCCACCCATCCTTACACACACAGGACCTGCACAGGGATCCTTATCTCCCGGCAGCCACTCTCGGCGACAGCAGTGCTCAAATTACCCTAATTCAATATAGTGATTACAATATTTTACATTTCTTGGTTCTTCTGGCATGTTCTATCCTTACACTTTATTATTAGCAAAATTAACTTGCAGTGATTTGTGAATGATCTTTCGAGAGTCCATGTGCACATTTCCACACCATCTCACATTACAATATTACTGCTGATACTGATCTCCCACTTTGTAAACCTTGTCATATTATACACACATCACACTGAATGCGTACAAGTAAAATACAGCTAGGCTGGGAATAAACTTACTTATACTGTATGACTTAGTTATACAGGATGAATAAAACTAAAACTTGCACTGTAAATATTTTATAAATGTAAGTTGCTATTGATGTGCTGGTTTCACCGTAGCGAAGTTTAGATAAGGGCGCATAATTGCAGCCCACACACAGATTTTAATAATAAAATAAAACTAGAAGAAATTATCATTTCAATGGTGTGTTTTGCAGGATTCTTAGATTCTATTTCTTATACACTGATTGCATTGGAACCTCGTCAATACTTTGTGATAATTCATATTACCTAGATGTAGGACATTCTGGAAGATGGTATTTACTAATGCTGAAAAAGTTGACATGCTCATGGTGTATGACGAATGTAGGAAGAATGTTGTTCGTCCTTGTAATGTGTATGCTGAACGATATTTCAATAAACGTCAACCATTTCAACTATTATTTGCCAAGCTCTCTAACCTCCAAAAGTCCACATCGTGCTTTAGCAGTTATACCTTGCAAATGGAATCTGTACATATAAATCAAAAGAACATAACTCTCTTCTACACTGACAACCTTGCGACACCATGAATCATCATTCTTATCAACATCATAGTTCACACTTAGAATATAACAATGCACTTTACGTTGATAATAAGACCTTCTGGCACTGTATTGTCTTCGTGGCATGTTGGAAGTCATCCTTAAGGAATCTCGCTGTGGAAAAGGCAATAGGTGATACTAGGAAGTAAATAAGGATATAGGAGTGGGAAATAGTAGCAAGGGATAAGGCAATAGTAGACAGCAGGAAGCAAACAAGGATAGATGAGTGGGAAACAGTATTTAGGGAACATGCAGTGGTGGAAGGCAGGAAGCATTATGTTGAGGCTTGTAGGAGAGGGATTAGCAAAGACCAGCAAGTAGGAAAAAATGGATATTTCATGGCTGGAGGGGAAAAAAAGAGGGTTGGTCAAAGGGAAGGAAACAAGGGTGGTACAGGAGGAGGCTGGTGGCAGGGATTAGGAAAGAAGTGAAGTAGACAAGGGGAGGCAGGTGGTTGGAAGGGAGACAAAGCAGGAAAGGGTTGTAGTAAATGAACCAGGGGNCATTTGGTAGTGCAACAATCACAGATTTTGAGGAAAGAGTAAATAGTATGAGGGGGAGGGAGCAGTGTGGCAAAGGTGGTTTTAGTTCATGTGGGGGGAAATGACCTGGCTCTAAAGGAGGAGGCGGGCAAGAGGTAGAGAGGTACCTCAGGGTGTTACTAAGTACAGTACAGGAGAAGTTCCCAAGAGCTAGGACAGTAGTAAGTGGCATGCTGGTTAGAAAGGGAATAACTTACAGAATGGCAGTGAGTGAGGTTTATGAGAGGGTATGTAGGGATTTGGGGCTACATTTATAGATAGTAGGAAATTGGTAGACTGGAAAAGTGTAGGAAGGGACCAGGTACACCTGAGAGAGCAGGGAAAGAGGATCCTAGGGGATCTGCTAGGTAGGGAAGCAGCTGGTTGTATGGAGAGGGTCAGGGCTAAGCAGTGAGTGTTTAAAAAGCAACCAGAGAGAGACAAGGTAACAGAAGTAGAGCTAAATGGAGAGGTCACTGATGAGACCCCAGGGGCGGAGAGAGGGGGTAAGTAAAGTAGGATGGTAAAACTGTATGTTAGCATAAAGTTAATGGTGATGAACTGTAGGAGTGTGTACAGCAACCTGGAGGGCCTCCGTGGTAAGGTTGAAGGATATGGGGCGGACATAGTGGTAGCTGTGGAGACTTGGCTGAGTGAGGAAGTGCCTGACATTGATTGTAGGCATGAAAAGTTCACCATCTTCAGAAGAGACAGGAATGGAAGAGGAGGAGCAATAATGGTGTGTGAAAGGGTCAGTAGAATGGATTAGTGAAAATGTTAAGGTGATGGAAATTAAATAAGTGGGGGTAGTAGTAGGAGGATTACTTTGCTGGCAGCTTATATGCCACCAAGACAGGGATGGCAGGCAATTGAGACGATCAAGGAGAGTTTTAATAGACTAAAGTACAGGCAGTGGGTGGTTGTAACAGGGTATCTGAATATGCCAGGTGTGAGATGGATAGGGGACTTAGAAGGGATAGGCAGCATTATGCAGAGAATGGCAGCGCAGTTATTCACCAGAGGATTGGTCCAGGTAGTAGAAACACCTACGAGGTGGAATGAAGAGGGTGTTGCATCAGTGCTGGATGTGGTGTTGGTCAGCCCTGGGAATGCTGTAGTTGGTGCAATAGTATTGGATGGCATAAGCGATCATGATATTCCTGTTGTGGAAATTGGGCTTGGCAGGATGAGGGAAAAGCAAACGGCAGACAGGTTGGTGTAGCAGCATGGGTGAGGAGACAAGAAGGGGGCAGAAATCTTCCTGAGGGATAGGTTTGAAAAGAAATTCTGGAAGGATTATGGGAAGAATTTAGAAGAAGAATAAAAGCTTTGTTGGAGAAATTTGTGCCAAAGAAAATATTACGGTTTGGGGGAGATCCACTATAGTATGGACAGGAGATTTAAAAAATGAAGAGGAAGGGTTTAAAATTATATGCCAAGTGGAGAAATGAAGGGATGACAAAAGAGCTAAGGAATTGATGAAACAAATGGGAAGGGAGCTTGAAAGAATGATCAAACAGGCGAAGAATATATTTTTATGGAACATGGTGGAAGAAGGAAAAGGTAAGGAATGGGGGAAATTGTTTAGGTATAATAAGATGGTAAGGGGAGGAGAGGAAGGGATCCTTCTGCTGAAAGGTAAGGATCGCAGGACTGCAACAAATGACCAAGAAAAATCTGAGATGCTGCAAGGCCAGTACTTGTCAGTGTTTGAGGCAAAGGAAGATTTGAATAGGGAGGCTGATAGGAACTGGGGGTTGTTTAGTAAGTTTAAGGTGAGGGAGTGGGAGGTAGCAATGTTAATCAGGGGGTTGAAGAGCAGTAAGGCAGTGGGATCAGACGGGGTAGGGAACGCAGCACTTAAGTTTGGTGGGGGAGAGTTAGTGAAATATTTAGAGGTGTTGTTTAGCAAGTCCTTAGAAGAGGGTAAGTTGCCACAAGGTTGGAAGGATGCGTTGGTGGTCCCAATACACAAGCAGGGGGAGGATAGGGGGAAGCCTGGCAGCTACAGACCGGTGAGTCTCACTTCGAGTACAGGGAAGGTAATGGAGAGACTGGTGGTTAAGTACGCGATGAATGTTATGATGGTTAAGTACGTGGTGAATGTTAGGAACAAGAGGAATTGGTTAGAGGAGTCACAACATGGTTTCAGAAAAGGGATGCAGCTGGCTGGGCTGTTGGAGGATCTGGCGCAGGCAGTTGATGAGGGAAGCAAAGTCTTCATAGACTTTGAGAAGGCATTTGATAAGGTTCCCCATGGGACTTTGATGAAGAAAGTGGATGAGCTGATACTGGACCAGTGGGTAGTGGAATGGATTGGAGACTTCCTCGGGGGGCGAAGAAAGAGGGTGAAAGTGGGAGGCAATATCGGAGGAAAGAGAGGTTATAACAGGGATGCCACAAGGAAGTTTGCTGGTCCCTCTGCTGTTTGTCATAATGGTAAATTGCATAGGTTTGAAGATGAAGGGAAAAGTAAGATTGCAGATGATTGTGTATTGTACGCTGAGGGGGTGGGAAGACTTGCAGGTAGACATTGGCATGATATGGTTGTGGACCATGGAGAATAAAATTAAGATAAATGTAAGAAAAACTAAGGTAGTGAGATTTACAAGGAAGATGGTGATAAGCAGGAACATGTACAGATGGGAGGGGCAAGAGATAAAATAAGCACCAGAATATAGGTATTTAGGGATTGTGTTGCAGGGAGACCTCAGATGAAAAAAAAACAGGTAGGGAGGATGGTTACAAAGGGAAGAAGGGCTTAGGATATGTTGGGAAGGGTACTGAAGGAAGTCAGCTGTGAGGTGAAGGAGAAGCATATGGCATAATGGTACGTCCGATGTTAGAATATACGGCAGCAGTATGGGAACCATATGTGGAGGTGGAGGTGTGAGAGCTAGAGAAGGTGCAAAGATGGGCAGTAAGATGGGGGAATGATAGGTGGAGAAGGCAGGGGAAGGATGGTGAGGAAGAAGGGAACTATATGCAATCATTGATCATGAAAAAAATGGGGTGGAGCTTGTTGAAGGACATGAGACAAGTTTAAAGGCTGGTGAGGATGTACAGGATGGTGAATGAAGAGGGAGGGTGGAGAAGTTTACGCTGCCAACTAAGTAAGGGGGTGTTTAGAGGGAAAGGAAACAACAGTGAGAAGCTTCAGAGGGTGTGGAGGAGAACGGAGCAGGGTAGGCAGTCTATGCTTGTGAGGTCTGTGAAGGAGTGGAATGTGTTACGGAAGGAATTGGTATCGGTGAGTGGGTTTGGAAAGTTAGGAAGGGCATGGTAGAGGAGTTCGGTCGTGTAGGGGAGAGGTGAGAGAGCTCGTCACTAGGTGGTAGTCTAATTGTGGGCGTTGGTTATTATTATGACTTTCAGAGTATGGTTGACTCGCACATTGAATCCAAAATTGGCAAATGGGGACTATCTGAAAATTTATAGAGACCACGTGTGACGCACATTTTACTGACGATTGCCGTAGCCCTGGAACAAAGAAGTTAAATAGAGTTTCTTTACCTACACGTAGCTTGCCAGGTAAGCATGGACTAAGCCTACAAGTTATAATTTGTGTTTTTAATATTTAAAGCTTTTCTTTATTTTACAATGCCCAATGCTGGCGTTTTACATTAATCACAGCACTATTTTATTTACAGAAAGCCTAAAACTTTATTTTTTACTGTAAATAATATTTTCTTAAGTGGCTAGTACTTATTACTGAGATAAAATTTTCATAAGGTTTCCATGGAGGGCTAGTTCTTCACTCTGTAAATCACAGAATAACTAAAGTGTACAAATACCAACAGAGGATACAGTTCTGCTCTGCTCGGAGATCTCATCTGGTGAAACATGCAGGAAAGGTAAGAATTCTAATTTTAAAAAATATTATAATATCTGCTATGGGAAGTTGTAATGAAATAAGTTTTAGACTCTTTATGCAGGTTGGTATTCGAGGTGTATGTTGCCCTTTGACTGCCATAACAAACTTGAGCCCAGAGGTTTTCGTATTGTTTTGGTATGTTGGTATTGTAGTATTTAGTAGCTTTCAATTTGCATTCCACTGATAAGTACTTGTTCGGTGACGGTAGCCATTTGGTATAGTATTTCAGCAAGTTTCATTACCTAGTGAAAATTAAAAGCAGAAATATGAAATATGTCGTGTACTAATTTGAGTCGCATTTTCTAAACTTGCTGTGAATTTGAACATGCCATAAATTATACATTAAGTAGTCGTTGCGTCCTAACACTGCAGAGTTTCTCTCTGTGGTTTGATATAAAAAGTAGATAGAAAAAGATGATTGTGAGGCACCGGAGCCGGAGCGGGGACAAGTGACGAGCGGAGGGCGTCGAGCAGGGGACGCAGATTTTTTCCTGCTCTTGCATTCCTTCCTCCCTTTTTCCCTCGAAATTTCCCTTTCCCCCCTAAAACATAAAAATATGCCAGAATATCCCTAAAAATTTCCCGAATTTCCCTCAAAATTTTCTAAAATTTTCTCCAAAAAAATATCTTATGCACAATCCGGATGGTTTGCGCAATGAGGCTGGAGTCGACTCAGAATTGTGCAATGTCAGCCGGAATGTGCAAACAGGTACGCAAGGATCCCGTCTCTGATTGGATATGCGAGGCTCTCGAAATGGTCTCGTCTCTGATTGGCTACGCGAGGCTCTTGAAACTGACAAACCAGTACCATTCATATTAGCTGAAGAATGTTCGTGTTCATTGCTTCATGTCATACAACTCCTCACATCGTATAAGCATAGTTGACTCTAATTTCCTAATCGTTTAACATATAGTCATCAAATTTGTAACATGTGCATCACCCTCCGATAACGAAAATAATCACAGAGTCATGTATACCCTATGCACACTTATAATTAGAGTTGACAGTAATTCCCGAACTGTTTAAGATACAGTTACCAAATTCATAATTTCCGATCCGTTTAAGATAAAGGCGTAAAATTCGTAACACAGGCATCATTCCTGGCAACGAAAATTATCACAGGGTCATTTATACCCTATATGTACTTATAAGCATAGTTGGTCGTAATTTCCGGCCTGTTGAAGATACAGTCATAAAACACATAGCAAAGACATGACTTCCGAAATCTCGAAAGAGGCATGTCTCTGATTTGCTACACAAGGCTCTCGAAAGTGTGCCATCACTGAGAAGCCAGCACCACTCATCTTAGCTGAAGAATGTTCGTGTTTATTGCCCCCGGCATACAACTCCGACGTCGCGAGCGGTTTATCATAAAGGATGCTGCCACACACAACGATAAAGGGGCCTAACATGTTACGCGAGGCTCTCGAAAGAGCCTCTTCATTGCGACGACAGACGCTCCCAGTGTCATCTCTCGGCACATAAAGGAAACATCAGACCGTCCTCTTCACATTGACGTGTCGAATGCGAGCTCGTTTCCCCCTCACCACCTCAAACCGAGAGCTACGAACGCCATCAAAACCGTAACATCGGACATGCTGACAAGAGCGTGGAACAAGTTTAATTATCTAACTGTCGTTCGGGCCACTCACGGTGGTCACATTGAACATTTATGAATGTATGGTAAACCAACTTCACGGTTCCACGGTTCATTTGATTGGTCAATCAGGGTTGTAGGTTGTTTGGTTTTGATATTATAGACCTTCAAAGTCGGGGTATTCTTTTATACTGACTCTGTATATCTTCACCTTTTTATTTACGTAAGGTTTACGTCTTTAAAACGGCTGTCAGAGACTATTTTTTCGAAATGTATCCATAAACATGGAATAAAACGTCCCAAAGAACAAAAAAAAAGGGGGGGGGGTATTTTCTTGTAATTTAAGATAAGATACATCAACCGTAGGCTGTTGCTCAGGAACGTTGTGCTCACCATGATGTATAAATTTCCCTGAAATTATGTTTTGTACTTCAGATTCCATATCAGTGCACTAGTTTCACATCTGTGACACCCACGGAGTAGAAGCACAGCTCTGTGCCAAGTAGACACGCCAGTTCCGCTGTTGTGCTACCAGGTTTTGCAAAATTATTCTGAAAGTCCTAAAGAGAAGATGCCACCACTGCTGAAGTCACTCACAGAAGCACTGATTTCAAATGGTGCTAGAATTTCTGAAAACGATCTTAACACCTACTTGAAACCAGTACTCGAGAAAGCACAGATGTTCACTGCATTTTGTAGAGGTTCCTTCAAAACTCCCTGGAGAAACAAACAGAATACATATAAATAAACAAAAATTTAAAAGATAAGTGTTACAAATTCAGTTTCGTGATAATTATTTTTTCTTTTAAATTTGGAGTCACATATCAGTTGTTCCTTGCTATTTTTCGTGAGATCATAAATATGAAGTGCCCCAACAAAATTAAACTTAGCAGATACACGTACAAGTTGAGTGCCTTTGGCATAATCATAAAACCTTAATTACATTAAGAGGCCCACCTACCTGGTGCTTGAACTTCGTTTCAGAGCGTCTGCCTGTTGAGTGCTTGTAAGACGTCACGCACATTAGAAACATCATTTCAGAGCACTCCAACATGTCTACATATTCTGTTCAGTTTCATCCATTACGGCACTCGCATTCAACGAAAATATGAGAGCCCTAGAAGGCTTGCTACATGCGTGGAAGTGCTGGGATGTACAGAAGATGCAAATCAGCTGACTTTTGTAAGAATTCTTATAAATGACAATTGCGGGTTGATAGCGAATTGATACGGATTACTGCCAGTATTACATTTTTGCAACACCAATTTTTATTTACAAGAAACTCAACAGATAGAAAATTCGTAATATAATAAATACGCAGCTAAACAGAGTTACACTGGAGAGACAAAAAAAACTGTTATAGGCGTGCGTATGCAAATAACAGAGGAATGGAACCAATCAGAGTAATGCGATGCGGTCGGCAGCGCCTATACAAGACAAAAAGCGTTTGACAAAATTGCAAGATCGGTTATTGCTGCTACAATGGCAGGTTATCAAGATTTATATGAGTTTGAACTTGGTGTTATCGGCGCACGAGAGATGGGGCATCATAGAATCTCTGAGGTAGCGATAAAATGTTAATTTTCGCGTACGACCATTTTACGAGTGTACCGTGAATATTGGAAATCCGGTAAAACATCAAATCTTCGACATCGCTGCGGCCGGAAAAAGATCGTGAACGAACGGGACAAACGACGACTGACGAGAATCATTAAACGTGACAGACGTGCAACCCTTTATCACATTGGTGCAGATTTAAATGCCTCCTGCATACCTTCAGACATTAGTCGAGTCCATACCATGTCGTCTTGCAACACTTCTGCGTGCCCGCGGGGCCCCTACTCGATATTAGGCAGGTGTACCAGTTGTTTTGGCTATTCAGTGTATAACGCATATTAAATACACTTAGCACAGTTAAAACATATATTAAATACACTAAACACAGTTAAAACGCAGTGGTAACACAACGGACTCGCATTCGGGACGACTATATTCTATCCCCTATACGAGCGCCTGATACGGTTTTCCATAGCTTTCCAAAATCAAAATCACTCCATGTGAATGCTGGGATTGCCCTTGATGCAGGCCATGGCCGCTTCCTTGGCATGTTCCTGATATATTCCTATAGTCTGAGCACTTGATCCCGTCTGTAATGACTCCGCTGTAATGACGTTATGCCGTAAATGGGGAAAAACTATGAAAAAGGTAGTAAATGTTAAAAAGATAGGGAGGCGGGTGATATTTGGTCTGAAGCGCCTGGTGATTGTCACCTAGCCATCATACCGGCTGCGCGGGTAGCGTGTAGTTCAGGCGTAGAACGCTACACTAACCTGGACAGCACAACAAAACACACTGTATCTTGGAGTGCTCGCAGTGGACACAACTACACACCGTCACGAAGACAAGGAAAGTCATCAAATAACGCACAATGTTCAGTGTTTTGGCTGGGAAATAGTGTGACATATTGTCATGGGAGGTCGATTTTGAAATACTAATTTATAACGAAGAAGTATATTTTCCTGTACTTGGTGCAAAGAAGGCAATGACCAGAGAGTGACAAACAAAAACCTAAAATAGCAGAATAACACACATAGACATGTATACAAAGGCGATTTATATCAAGGGTTATGGAGCACACAAAAATTGCTATTTTATATGTTTTATTAAAAACTGTCCAGTCTGTAGACATAAAAGAGACTTACTTCTTAACAAAGAGAATTCTTAGGTTTTAAATTTTTTTATAACTCAAGCAAAGTTGTTGAATTGCTTCACGCAATGCAAACATGAAAAAGCTGAAGAAGTCAAAACAATAAACGAAGTTAAAACGTTATTTTTTGAGTAATGTAAGATGTACGTGTGGTAGATACTTAATAACATTAAACAACTTAAAATTTATTCTTGCATGCTCCAGATACGTATGTGTTTGTGCGTGCGGACACACACACGTGTATGTTATATTTTTAGTCTATTGCATTGTTTTTTTTTTACATAAAATAGTACATTTCTGCAGGTGGGTATATTCTGATTATCTGCATAATACAAAAAACTTAAAATTCATGTTTCGATAAAGAATCATAGAAAAATCACACGAAGAAAATATTCGATTGACATCACGTTTTGTACTGTGAGAATAGTGTAGATGGAGCTAGGTGTAAATATACAACAGGTGCTATCTCAGAGCGTATAGATGTGCGGAAAAAGTAGTGACGCCAAAAAACCTTGCTTCCTGCTGGGAACCCCGCAGGTCACGTGCTTCCAAGCATTCTCTCGATACATGCCTGCCCGGCAAAACCCCATGCGGGTAGCACCAGAGATCCAAGACTGAGTTTGTGGGGCTACCGCTGATGCGAGTTCACAACCACAGTGATCACGTATTCAGAGCCATGGAATATAAATAATACTGTGGTTAGAAAACACGAAGCAATTGAGAAATTCTTCACTCTTTTTGGAGATAGTTTCCCAACCCTACACAAAGAAGTTCTGCAACCGCGTCAGTCTGTTCGTGGCGAAATCGTGTGGTAAACCAAGAAGTTTAAACCCATCCACCACTCCGTTTTATAAGTGAGTCGAACATATAAAGGCTTTTTACGATAAGGTGAGCACTTTTGAAATCAACTTTTGAAAATTTCACTGATCCTACCTGCATATGTTTTAACGGACACGCTGACTGGCATGTGCGTAGTAAAGTTGGTAACGACGGAGGGAAAGTAGTTCTTTGTCTTAACGGTCAATCAAAAGTGTTTGGTAAAAGTTTGTGAAAACAGAAATAATTTATTTTGCTTTCTGTTTTTTTTAACGCATCTAAGTGTAAAAAATAGCATGTTTCTAAAGTCTTTTCTTTCCTGATAAGTCCACAGTTTCGCTTAACTGACGCATGAATAAAGTGATCAGGCCTTGGCGATATTACTGTGACATATGGCGGAAGAATACACAATGTTCATACACGTCGACCTTAAGCAGGGCTTTCAAAAGTGCTCAGTTTACCATGAATAGTCTATAGACGTCGCTATGGACTGTTCACGGTTAATTGAGAACTTCTGAAATCCTGCTTACGATGTGCGTCTCTTCTCATTTTGTAAACCCTTCTAAAATACAAACAATTCACATTATCATAATACTAATCACTTTATTCATGCACCATACAAATGGAACCATAGAATTGTTTGGAATTTAAAAGTATTACTAATATGCAAGTTCATGCTTTAATGATTATATAAAAAAACGCCAGCTTCGGTAACTTCCCTGGCAATAAATTAAAACATTACACATGCAATACACCGTCAAATTTTAGAACTTTTATTTTATTAACTGGCTGCCAACTTACGTGGAAACCTGCATGTAAGTGTGAACTGTATCAGATATGCAACTATAGCAACTGATTATTTTTTCCAAAGGTTGATTTCAAAAGTACTAGCTTTACCATGAACAGTATTTATCGTGTAGTACAAGAGAATACAGAGGGTAAACAGCCGCTTATCCCACGAAATCCAACAGCACACCCGAGCAAAATAGCGTTACTGGTTAGCAACATGCCGGCACGCCGACCACCAGTCAGCGCCCGGTAACATAGTTGCTTATATATATCAACCTCTTTCTCTCGCCTCTGTGTACTTATCTACTCTGTGTCGCAATGTTGTTCTGGTTGTTCTAGAGAAAGGGAAGAAGCAATGATTAGGGAGAAGTCTATGGCTCGCTCCACGATGAAGGCATGGGAAAACGGAAGTGAGTATAAAGCGATCCTATGTCGGAAACTAGCTTCAATAATGTGTAGAAAACCTCGTACGGCTACGTGCTTTTTATAATATTATTTATATCTGAAGTCAAAATTTACAGAATTTTTTGTTTTTCAAAGGTAAAGTTCCGCACTTGATAGATGTGACCCGAGTTAGCCAGTTAATTGCAAACACT
Source organism: Clitarchus hookeri (assembly GCA_002778355.1). Lineage (NCBI taxonomy): Eukaryota > Metazoa > Arthropoda > Insecta > Phasmatodea > Phasmatidae > Clitarchus > Clitarchus hookeri. Next base: position 1,050,354 of record NQII01000189.1, on the reverse strand, counting down.
TGTTTCGCAGAAGTTTTTTAATCTTGGAAGTGTTTCATGTTACAACAATACGTTCTCTCGGACCATCGTTTTACTGAAACAAGATGGCAGTATGCAAATGAAAGGCCCACTGAAAACTCAGGAAGAATCATTTTAAATTGGAGTTTGTTCTCAGGATAACCTAATCAGTTAGATACGGCTGCTGGTGCGTTTGTAATGAAGGTTGTAATAGCTTACAACAGCCACAAACATCCGTGTGCAAGAGAATGAGTGAAGAGATTTGGGCCGCTCTTAACAGCGAGGTCTTGAGAGGCGATAGGGTGATTAAGGTGAGTATGGAGCAGCGCCGGAATGAAAGGGCAGGGGAAACGGGAGATTTACGAGAAAAGCCACCGACCAACGGCATCGTCCGGCACGATTCCCACTTGCGAAAACCCAGGAGTGACCAGGCCGGGAATTGAACCCGGTTAGCCTTGGTGGGAGGCGAGGATGCTAACAGCTCAGCCACCACGGCCCCTGCAAGTGAAAGTTGTAAGTTGATCGGACTTAGTATTTCGGCACGTATTTGTGTCCTGCTTTGGCTCAGGTGTAATTGCGACATAAATGAAAGCTGAGCTGAAAACGACGTGACACCCGTGAGCAAGAGATTGAGATACACTCAATCGACGCGGTACACGTTCGCCTAACACGCCAGACCACACATTTGGCGCAGTCGTGCGCCTTCTGTGCTCTCGCACATCGCTTCCGCCGAACCCTCGTGTGCCATAGGATGGTGTTGTGAGACTGGAAGCGGATGCTTGCAAAAACAAAACGCCCCCGACGCTATCCCATATCATTGGGCATGCAGCAGGGCACCATGTCTAACTTGGATTTTCGGGTGCACGGCCCATATTCTAGCTGTAATTTATTGTTCCTGTGTTTGAAGAGATTATGTGTTTATGCTTTCGGCGGTGGAGTGAAGCTCCATTCCAGCCAATACGTTGGCTGGAGTGAACGTGAGAGTCGTGACGTCTGTCTGGTCTGTTGTCGCAAAGTGTGCTGATTAATTTCGCGTGCTGTGTGTGCTTGAGTTCGTTATTCCCTAGCCACAGGAGGGCCGCTTCAAGCAACTCC
>NQII01000189.1:1027589-1049177 GCA_002778355.1 Clitarchus hookeri | reverse complement strand
GGGGTTGGCACATACATGTATACGTCGTTTACAGCCCGATACCCGATCATGTCTGACGTCCTCCATGATACCGAGATCTTCTCCTATAATATATTCAATCCATATTACTCCGAGTGTCCGTGCATTTGTAAGACATTAGTTGCGCTTCCAGTCACAAAAACGCGTTATTAGCAAGCAGCTGGAAGAATTACGTCTCCTTTGCTTTCACTTTATGAAATAAATATTTATTCCAGTTACGTACTTGTAAGATAGTGAATTCCGTGGAGTTAAACATATTAATCATCCCTCTTTTCTGTCAGTTGAGAGTTTTTTCCGTCACGTGGCAACGATTCTCCGGCCCCACCTGACGTGTCCACCATTTTGCATAACACTCGTTACCCTGAACGAAAATAATAAACAAATTTATTTAAAAGTTATAAGCACGTACACTCTTGCATTTACACTTGTGTTTTTTTATAAATATTATACAGCACTGAAGGACGTGAATGGTTTTGTAGCTAGCGGTGTTCATCTCTGATGCTACCTTGCACACCCGTGGTCCGGCCGGAGAACACATACAACGATATACAGACAGGACCTTCTCTTATTCATACGTTTGCCCGAGTAAGTTATTCATCAACATTTATAACATATACTAAGCTACGCTTTTCATTTTACCCTGTTGGCAGACAGTGAGGACAACGTCGCCATCATGTATTCCATTTTTATATTATGGCTAGCTCACGTTATCTGATTCCGCATTCAGAAACTTACCAATGGATATGCCACTGACGAAAATTTACGGAATGTTTTGGCCTGAACCGATGTACATCGATTGAGCTACTTTCCGAATAACAGGTTGTTTATGAAAATTTTGATATGGATACCAAGCAATAAATGCGTTTATTCCAAATAATGTTATAACATAAAAAAAGCCATATTGAACACCGTGCCAATTTCATCGTTAATATGCCGTAGCTTTTTAAAGAAATACAAACGACGCCTTATATTTCCCGCAATGTTCACGTTTACTTCAAGATGCAGATTATTTTCCTTGCAAAAAAAACTTAACTTCAACATTTATGACTTTACCATTCGATGGTCCCTGATAAATTATTGCTTTTTTTTTATTTGGCGATCGTATGTTCGAAAGCTTGCCGATACCTTTTAAGGCGCACATCCACCAGATCGACATTTCAGGCCGATTGAACGGGTGGGTGAATTTGGACTTGATCAAAACTGTAGTTTCCGAACGTTCGAAAACGTGGATTGACTACACCTATACGTCAATATTATCTTTCAATACGAATGCACCCGACAAAATATGTATCTCGGTCATGAAGATAATTAAATATTTATAAACAACTTCAAGCGAATATTAAATAAAATACACAGGACAGTAATTAATCCGTTTGCTATCCATATCACGATTTTATTCTGAAAGCGAAAGCTTCATTTCTAAAATATTAAAGAGAAACAGAGAGACCACGTAATTTTATGTTGTATATTTGTGGCAGGTGCAGGTATTAGATGTCGTGTTAAAGTGTGCAAAAAATATATGCAGGAAGTTGTAACGTAGAACCCCGAGTCGAGTTTCTTCGGTAAAGATTCGTTTTCCTTTTTCAAGCTGTGGGCATCTCATTATCATAGCATTTACGTGAATACTACTGTGCATATTTCCATCGGAAACTACTGATTACGAGACTTTCAGTGGCTATCCTGTAGTTTTATGGCGTAATAATCGAGATAAAAGGTATGCCGCACATAACTGTACTACTTCCAACATCGTCATATCTAAGCTTTATTAACCAAAAATGATTGAAAAAATTTTTGTTTTAGCGATTTTCGTTTTAAACAAATGTTCTTAATCGGGAATACTAAATGGAAAACCAGTCTTCGGATTTCAGCTGCCAAGTCAGGGACACTCTCACAACACTACCTAATCCTTCTAGGGGCATAACCTGCGTGAAGAACTGAGATAAAATGAGCGCAGGTACCTACAGATAAAACACCATACACAAGGCCCAAGGCTGGTGCAGTATTTCAGTACCCACCCAACACCGTCACCGAGACCCCTATACTCAAATCCACTCGTGGTTCGGCCGAGGTGCTATCCTCACATCTACTGGTGTCGCCGCTCACTGCGTTGGCGCACCAACGGGTGGCGAACCCACAAAGTTTCCTCCAGGATGCGGAGTTTCAGCCACTGCCAACACGAGTCCAGCCTCAATACATCTGGTTGGGCCTACGGGTAGTCACTTGCGTCCTTATTTAAGTTTCAGTGGTACTTTTGGGTTTTACACAGGAGTGGCATTTCCATGGCCAATGGGAATTCTTGAAATTGACAAGTAGTCAGAAGCCCCGCCTCAAGGTCGGGCCTAAGTGTCGTCTATCTCGTGTCCCAAGCCAGCAAGACCGACAACTCCTTCCCCGGTCGCGAGAATCCCAAGGGGCACGAGGTGGCGCCTAACGTGGCCCTTATAAATCTCAAAACCAATGAGGTGGCGGGTGCTGAAGCACCGCTCGAGGAGCCTGAGAATTGCCTTACTGGAGAGAGGTTATGCATGACACTTCATTCAAATCTTCCAGAGTTACGTGCGGGTTACCACATTCGGATACTATGGAACGACTCACCCGACATCTCAAGCACACGATTCCATTATTCCCCTATTTAGGGAGTTGATGACACCTCCCCTCTTTCCTAAGCATGCCCAGGCACTCTGGACCGTTTTTGAGCAAAATATATTTGTTTAAAAGCTCTGTTAACCGTTTTATCTAACTAAGCGGCCGCCTCTGAGGAGAATGAATTCGCGCCATTTCGTATTCGTAGTAAAATTTTTGTTTTGCACTTCGTTGGCCGACGAGGCGCGATAGTGTAGTTCAGTATACTTCCTGCGCTCCGTATTTTATGCCAGCTGTTAGGTTTGACACTTTTACAGTCGCTTGCATAAAATATCTTCAGGTGCTAGATGTTTAAAAATAGAATCAGTGAAACTGTTACCTGTTATCTAAATTCTTTCGTGAGAAAAATATCTGCACACATTGCGAACTCGAGGAATAGAGTGCAGTGAGAAAAGTTGATATATCCAAGATGTAATCTATCGGTCACCTTACAACACTGCTACCGCGAGCCGACCCTCAGATGAAGGGTTAGGAGTGAGAAGTTGCGACGGGATGAGCCGAGGTGCTAGAGGGAGCGAGTGTCTCACCTGAGAGAAGCGAGCACCCCCGCAGCGACGGCCGGAGCGGACTGCGGCTCCGGGCGGTTCCGGGGCTCGCTATAAGCGGCGCAGCAGTTCCGCTGGCGCCCCCGCACAATGTCTCCGGGCGGCTGGCGTGACCGCTCCGGGTCGTCTTACCGCGGCCACGCACCCTCTGTTGCGGCACGATCCTCCCCGTCCACCGACCCACATCCACCCGCGCGCTCTTCGGCTACCACACTCTGCATGTGCCCGACAAAGGCGTCTGGAACCGCTTAACGGGTGGATGAACCCTCGGCCATCTTGGAATCATGGGATTTGCGTCCCACCTGCATTACAGATTTTGAATTATGTTTTCCGAATCGACATTACACAGGGTCTTGGTCTCGGTCTTGGTCGACCGGAACTTTCACGATGTATGGGAGCGCCCTCACGTTGCCATTTGTTCCAACGTCGTTCCACTATGACATCGGAATGCCTCACTCACGTATCTGACAATGCAGGATACGTCCACCCGGCCTCATACAGACTCACAATTGTGCCCCTATCAAACTTCATCAAGTGTTGGTAGTGCTGTTTAGTGGTATGCGTTCGGTGACGTTTCCTCAATGTGTTGAATGACTTTATAACGTTCCGCAAAGTCTCGTAACATTTTGCTATATTCATGTTGGAAACACAAACGTACTCTGGTAGCCGTTCTACATGTTGCATATCACTGCAACTCTTAATCATGTACACATTCAGCGATGGTATGCACGTATACCCAATTACACACGGTGTAGACAAGCCCTTCTGTGCGCTTCACATTTTTTGCCAGTCAATTAATTGTATTAACAATTTTGCCAACCAAATGTGCAATAGTAAGCAGAATATTTATTTTTGTGGTTTCGATAGACCATTTTTGTGTAATGTTTGCAGACATGGCCCTCTCCCCTAACCAACATCCTGTACCTACCACATCCTCACCCCCTACCAACACCCGTCACCCTCATCAAACCTTAAACTCGCCACACCTCACCCCTCGCCATACTCACCTCACCCCCTCTCCTCCCGACCAAGTAGCAAACAATAAGCAGTTAACAGTTCTGGTCTCTTGTAATGATCCACCTTGATTATATGAAAACGGACGTTGATGGGAAGGGAATGTGTGCTGAGCTGGAAAACCAAAATACATTAAAATAGATTTTTTTTGTCATGCAAAATTTTTTTTATTGTTCTATTGAATCGTATAATTGTATGTGTATAAAGATGTTGACAGGCCAATGTATATGCAATAACAAATATTTTTTACATCAATGCAACTTTGCAAAATTAATAATTACAAAAAAAAATATTTTTTTTTTACTATTTTTGTTGCTGTGGTGTAGTTTTAAACCTTCAGTGTCTGGACCAAATCCTGAAATTGTAATTAATGTTCAATTGAAAAAATAATATATTTTAAAAAAGGAAGTATATTATATGTTAACATTAAAATCCTAAGTGAACATTATGTGAACACATTCTCCTACCTCCTCATAATTCTTCAAGACGCTGCTTTGTCATCCACCTTCAACCTTACAATTCACTGAATGCCTGTATGAACCTACAATAATGCAAAGTCTCCGAAAACTCTGCCTGCTTATGAACCAACCAGGCTCTCCTATTTATTTATTGGAAATTAAATATTTAAAAATGTTTAAATCTAGACTTGTAGGTACATATGCAAAATAATAATCTTCAAATTTAAATAAAATCCTAATACTACAAAATTTTTATTTTGGCAGATTAAACTATTTAAGACCAAACACAGTGCATACTTTGCTCAGAATTTAAAATCTTTGTGTCCAATATACGGGAAGACCAAACACAGTGCATACTTTGCTCAGAATTTAAAATCTTTGTGTCCAATATACGGGAAGACCAAACACAGTGCATACTTTGCTCAGAATTTAAAATCTTTGTGTCCAATATACGGGAAGACCAAACACAGTGCATACTTTGCTCAGAATTTAAAATCTTTGTGTCCAATATACGGGAAGACCAAACACAGTGCATACTTTGCTCAGAATTTAAAATCTTTGTGTCCAATATACGGGAAGACCAAACACAGTGCATACTTTGCTCAGAATTTAAAATCTTTGTGTCCAATATACGGGAAGACCAAACACAGTGCATACTTTGCTCAGAATTTAAAATCTTTGTGTCCAATATACGGGAAGACCAAACACAGTGCATACTTTGCTCAGAATTTAAAATCTTTGTGTCCAATATACGGGAAGACCAAACACAGTGCATACTTTGCTCAGAATTTAAAATCTTTGTGTCCAATATACGGGAAGACCAAACACAGTGCATACTTTGCTCAGAATTTAAAATCTTTGTGTCCAATATACGGGAAGACCAAACACAGTGCATACTTTGCTCAGAATTTAAAATCTTTGTGTCCAATATACGGGAAGACCAAACACAGTGCATACTTTGCTCAGAATTTAAAATCTTTGTGTCCAATATACGGGAAGACCACAAGGAAGACAGGAGGTGGTGTTGTGAAGTGTGTGCAGGCATATGTTTTTTTTAACATTTTAGATTTCCTGTTAAACTGTATGTAATACCCAAGTTTAAAATTCATAAAATTAAAAATTATGAAACTACCTAAATTTAAATATTTAACACTTTATTAGATTTGTAACACTTATCTAGTAAAATTTTAACTTCCTACTTTTTAACTAATTATGCTCTTCGTTGCCCGTAATGAAACTACATTATAATCCTTTTATATTATTCCTGCATATTCGCATATCACATTTTTGTATATGCGTAATACTATTATTTCATAGTCCACCATTTTCCCATCAAGTTAATGCTTCCATTTCTTGTATATTACATTACCATTTATTCAGTTCTTGGCAACAATCCCAACACTGATACTGTTCAAAATCAAGCTAGCGTAACTAACTAAAATGGTTTTGTCGCATGCAGTGTTCTGTTTACATGTAGTTAAAAGAAACTAGACAAAATAAAATAAAAGTTTTTGAGTGAGATATGTCTTTTTACAGAAGATTCTGTTATTTTATACTTGTAGTATGTAATTTTTGTAATCATTAATTAAAAACTGATGTTTTTTTTAGGCTACAAAAGTCACTTGCTGTTTATGCACATCAATGAGATGAAAGTTAAGTTTTTTTTATTTTCGTTGTTGTTGCATGTAATTTTTTTTTTCCAGCACACCACCTGCAATCTTTGAAACGGGTTCTCCTGTGCCCACAAATGTACAGAATTATCGGAAGTCACTTTAGTGGTCTTATAGTGACTACTTATCTGCAGTCAGGCTGTTATGTACACAAATAAAATTGAAAATATTATTGTATTTATCCTCTAATATACATAATAAAGTATGTATGTACATGGTATTGAGCACCAGAAAGAAATTGAATATATATTATAGGCTACGTACCCCCAGTGACTTAGCAGACATGTATCCACACAAATACTTTTAGAATAAATTACACAGGCCAACAAAAAAATATTTTGTGAAAACTTTTTAAATAAATGCAGCTGAATTTTGTGTATTTTTGGGTGCTGAAACCGAATCTGGCATCAGTTTTTTTTGTATCACCCACAGTTCTCTCATAGTATGCATTTGTATTTAAAAATGCGATATATGCGATTGTATTTTTAAAAAATCATTACATACATTTTAAGTGTTTATTTTTTGGTATTTCCTTTCTCTCTTCTCTTTGAAGCTTCCTATGTAGCTTTTTCTCCAATGTGATGCATTTTGTTGTTCTCGGTGAAGTGATCAGCAGTAATCACCCACCATGCTGACATTCCACCGTCCTTGGTAACTTTTATCCATCACTTTGATGTCCTGGTGAAACCGCTCACCCTGCTCTTCACTCACATCACCCAAGTTGTCAGGGAAAAAGTCAAGATTGTTGTGTAAGAAGTAGACTTTAAGAACTTGTCTATCATATTAGCTACGATAAGCTCATAGTTTGGGTCTTTAACATTGCCCAAAAATAACTTGCTTAAATTTTATCCAAGCTTCCTTTTCCTTTGTAGTCATTTTTGTTTCAAAGTTGGAATCGAACATCATTTTATGAATGTCAGGCCAAACTTTCAGTTTGGCTCCTGATAAATGAGGAAAATTTTCACATAAATACTTAAAACATTCACCATCTTTAGGCAAGACTTTTACAAACTGTTTCATTAAACTTAATTTAATGTGAAGATGTGGTAGAAGAACTTTTATTTGGATCTATTAAAGTTTTATGCAAAATTTTCTTTCCGGATGTTAAGGTTTTTCTTGAAGGCCAATGTTTTGTGGACCAGTGTCGATCCCTTGCTCTGCTGTCTCACTCACATATAAAACATGGAAATTTAGTAAATCCCTTTTGTTGGCCTAGGAGCATGCAAACAACTTTCAAATTTCCACACATCATCAAATCGTGAGCAGGATAGTTAATTTCCTTTAAAATAATGTCTAGATTTTCGTAAGTTTCCTTCATATGAACTGAATGAGCCACAGGCAGTGAAGCATAAGTATTACCATTGCATAAAAGAACAACTTTTAAGCTAGTTTTTGATGAATCTATAAAAAGCCTACATTCTTCATTGTTGTACTCAATTCCAAATTCATTCATTAGACCATCAATGTCATGGCAGTACACCAAATCCTGTGCTTGCTTAAAAAACTTAGCGAACTGTTGATCGCTTGTTCTATATTGATAAATAGATGCTCCAGGTGCCAACAAATGTTTTTCTTTTAGCCTGGAGCCAAGCAGTTCAGCTTTCTCTTTAGTTAAACCCAAATCTCTTACCAAATCATGTAACTCAGCCTGTGTAAACAACTGACGTTCTAAATTTTCTGGAGAACATTGGAACTCATCATCATCTGGTTTATCTTCATTAGATTCAGTTTCACTGGACTGATCAAGTAAAACGTCATCAATAACCTGTGGTGGCTCAGGGACAGGAAGTCCCGGACCATGACCGATTGGCCGAATAGCTGAAGGAAGATTAGGGTAGACAATTACTTTCTTATTTTTGGAGTTATACCCAGTAACATCAATGCTACAAAAATAACAAACTTCTAAATTATTTTTTTGGTTCTCTCCATATCATGGGTACTGCAAATATAAAAGCTGTATTTTCTTTTTTTTTTGACAATTTTCCAAGGTCTTCAACACAAACATAGCATACCTTGTGTGGAGTCCAATGTTTTTCTTGATCACAGAGTTTTTTCCAAAATATACCAAGTACACTTTTTTTTAACAAACTCTGTAATGTTTATTTGATGTTTTTTAAATTACAAACTCACCACATATATAACAAAAACTGCTAGGAAAGTTTTTACAACCACGGTTAGCCATACTTAGAGCACATGGGTAAAAAGTTGAAAAGTGAGGTTGTGTTGACTGAAAGAAAACAAACAGTCGTACCACCACTGCCAACCTAATTTCATTTAGTTTTACTGTATGTTTTAGTATATTAATAATGTATATAATGTATATGAAACTTTATATAAATGTATATAAAAATATATATATATAGTATATAAAATCCACAGGTATTAGATAAAAAATGAATTTCTCACATTTCGTATATTCAAATGTAAAAAAATGTTGGGTGTTATGAACTTTTTATTATTATTTTCGGACTCAGCAAATCAAAAAACGTAAGAATCCGGTAAAATCATTTAACAAGTTTTTTTTTATCGTTGGCCTTTGTTATTATTAACGCGACGTGTATACAAAAATAATGTTAATTACTAAATACTATGAATTGCTTTATAAGTCTTAAAGTTATAAATTTGACTGCAAATAATATATAATAACAGTAATATTTGGTATCTTTGCTCATCAACATTAAAACTTTTATTAGTATATTAAAACTCAGCAAAAAAATTCATTAGTGACAGTTAATTTCTCCCCGAAGTAAGATTTATTTGGCGATGAGGTATTTTCGTCTGGCATTGTTTATATGTTTCAGTAAAAGTAGTGCTTCACTCTATCCTGGCCCTTGAAAGACATATGCACCTACCCTATTAGCCAACTGTTAATCGCTAGTGCTTTCTGTGCCGAATGCTGAGTACAACCAACCTGCTAGCAAGTGTGCTGGGATTGCAGGAACCGTATAGGAGTGAAGACGCTGTGTGATTGCAGTGTATGCGAATGTTTTTGTAAATTAGTCATATAGATCGTTAATGTTAACTGAGTCCAGTAGCCTGGTCTAGACTACTGGAAAACCAATGCGAATGAAAATAAAATTTATGAGGACACTACTAAAAATATAAAATTAGAAAACAGCAAGTTATTAATAAACAAAAATTAATGTTCGGGATTTTTCACTTTTCACATTATTAGTTGATGCTATTTGTAGTTATTACTAAATTTTTCAACTGCTACAATATTAAATTACCTTCTAAAATATGTAACGGCGTCTTTACTTCCGTACATGTTGGAGTTGTTTTTAAAAGCATTAAGAGACTGTTTAATTAATATTTTGAACGGTCAGGTATTTATTTTCTCCGCGGCAGGGAGCCAGTTGTAAATCGATCAAAGCTAGGCTTCACTCCTCGCTGGGGATAGAAGGTTCTATGGAAAATTGTAGATAAATTGCATTAACAGAGTTTTTGGTTTGCTTTGGGGAAGTACGTTGTCTGTTAAAATTAAGTGGTAATAAATATGTGGTATGAGAATATAGCATATTCGTTTCGTTTCCATATTGTTTATTTGAGGCAAGAGGACAATTTATTCGAAATGACACCAGTGAGAAACATTTATTTTATTGCAGTCTCTGGCTCAGCTATAATGTACCAACGTTTATGTCAGAAGAATACTTCATATTTGTGGTTTGTTTGTAATTCGCCGGATGCGTGGAGTTCCGCCCCAGAGGTCCTGAAATTATCTTAATAACTAGACGTGGTGAAATGAAATGAATTTGGAGCAGTAGTAATTCAAGATAAATTTGATATCAATTAATTCTAGTGGAGACTGCAATAAAAAAATAAAAAATTACGATGTGAAGATAAAAATAGCACGGATATGCGTTAATAATTATTATTTTATTCGCATTTATAAAAATTGGACAATTTTAATATTTCTTCAATTAATTATACAATGAAAATCAGCTTCTACATTTTTGGAATAAACCATTTTCGGTAGCTGGTTACGGTTATTTTGCAAATGCTATTTTGATTAAAACAATTCACTTTTATTAAAAGCACTTAAGTATATGGCTAAATAAAGTTGACAGAGTTTTCAGTTCGGTTTTTGTGCCATTAGTGTTTTTTTTACGCTATACTGAAGTAAAATCTCGCCCCTGTCAAGATCTTTTTTAGAGGCAACGCTAAAGATAAATAATTCTCAGGAAATAAAATAATAATGACGTGACTAAATCTACTAAGTTTTTAAATTTCACATAATCATCAAACTGGAACACGTGAACAAGTCAGACATAGTCCGAATGAGTATCAATCTAAGTGTAAAATTATTTTAACGAAATATTCTGAACATATAGAATTGCAGGGATTTTTTGCACATGGAAGTAGATTAAAAATTCAACATAATATACACAGAAAATAAGCCAAGATTATATGCTGTCAAGAATCACAATTCCGTTAAAGAAAACGAGTACTTCAGAAAGAAGGGGACAAGCCACGTGGCTAGTAGATTGCTTAATTCCTCAATTAGTATATTTTATCATTTAAAGTATTGCCAACGTTATTTTTTTTTTGTTTTGGCACGAACAACACTCCAAGAAAATGATATAAAATGGAAAGAAAAATAAATAAATTGCAATTGCCAAAGTAAATGTAGAAAATGGAGTACCAAATATTTGTGTCATAGGAGATGGTGGATGGAACAAGAGGACCTGCGGACACAGTTACAATTCAACGAGTGGAGTGGTGAGTTCAGGATTATTATTTTTTCTAATTGCTCTTGTTTAATTTTAGTTTATTCGTCCTTATTTGTTACACCAGAAGATTTTTTCTAAAACAATCGTAAAAAATTAACAACGCCCAAAAATCTGAAATTTAGAAGTACGCTAAAAATTTTAATGTTAATTTACTTTATTAGCTTTTGATGTTTCATGGCATGTTATGACATTAATTGCGGAAAATTGTAGAAAATAGCTTCGTTATACAAAACGCACCCGAAAAAACCAACGTTGTTTTATTAGTTAAATTATTCTTATTCAAATCTTTGTTACTGTAATATAGGGCACAATATTAACATCCCTTTAATAACAGTTTGCTCTCTTTTTTTGCATGACATAATCACTGGCCGGTTTACAAATGAACGTGTACGTTTTAAAGAATTCATAATAAAACAACGTAGTTTATAATTATTGTAATTGTAAAAGATGAAATTAAAAATGCTGTGAACTTAGGTAAAATACGAGAATAGTAATGTTAAGAATAATAAATAAAATGCGCTGTACATGAAATTCAGCCGAATGACTAAAATAAAGCAAATCTTTTTTATAGAGTTTCAAATTAATTAGCAGTAATAGCTTTAACATAACTAAACAAAACGCGGTAAACCTTTCATTTACAAGACTAAATAGAACAGAAAGCCAAACAAATTGTTGTTTGCCTGCTTCTGTTGTGCAAATAGTTCATATTCGTTTTTGAAAACCTATATGAGGATTGGCCTATCCTAAACAGCAGCGTCACTATTTTATAATATTTTGCAATCTGTACTTAAGAATATTGTTTTCGTAAGTGATTGACTTACGCCTGTCTATACTTAAAGAAAACAGCTGGAATGCATTCTGAATAATTAGTACCTTGGAAGCCAGTGTTTTATTCAAGCAAATGAAGAGTCAGCTGCATTAACTGACTTCAGTATCACTAATGAGGCACATCATGTGTGATTGAGAGAGAAGTAATTTTTTTGTATAGAAAAGTTTTTTTGGCAAGATAGTTTTTGTGATATCTTAAGCTGCTTTGTACTTCTTCAAATGGCTGCCGCATTTTTATGCACAGTAGTTATTCACAGGCGAATCACGGGAATTCACTATTAGAGTGGTAGGTTTTTACTAGCAAAGTCAAATGGGAAGGCAGATTCTCACATATTTGACAGTCATTAACTACAGAAAACTTACAGACGTGAAGATGCAATGCTGAAATATAACAAGTACTTTAGTAATTTTGCGATAAAAATTACATCTCTATTAATTGTGTTACCTAACTTTTACTATGAAACATATTAAAAATTCAGATAATCTCGTCAGATTTTTGTTAATTTATTGGTGTTTCATATACAGATATATGTATATATAAATCACGATAAGTGTACTTTCTTCCGAAGGCTTGTATCATTGGAGCTGAAACGAACCAACTGCTGTACCTGGTAGTGAAAGGGAAATTTTGCTCCATGTGTGAATTTGAAAAATTAAATATAAAAAAGTCAAGGAACATGTTTGTTTTACGAACTAAAGTGGACCCAGTACTGGCATGGAACAGCTCATAATAGTAGAAGGCTTCTGCATGAGCATCGCACAGCATGGGTTGAAGTATAAATTGTATATTGGTGATGGGGACTGAAGTGTTTATTCGAGAATCAAGGAGAGAGTTCGGTACGGAAGGGGAGTCGTCAAAGTTGAGTGTGCAAACCATACCGTTAAAAACTATCGAAACCATTACACAATTTCTCAAAAAATTTGTCATTTCCACTTCCTGCGCGACGCTTGCTTGGATCACGGATAGTAAGGCTGAAATCTGGTGCCAGAAAAGCAATTGAAAGAGCTGGAAAGTCAACTGAAAGTAGCGCTGTTAATCAATTGAAGCAGGACATTATAATTGGTCCTTATCGGGTATTCAGCTGCCACGAAAACTTCCGCGAACAGTACTGCAAAAGGAAAGGTACAACTGACTAAAATTTCGTGCCATTATTGAAAGAGTCGGGGATAATGGAAGCTATTCAGAAGGCACTCGATCCAATGGTCATTAAAGCTGACAGGCTCGTCACAAATAAAACTACTGTTATAAATTGATATCAAAATATATATTATCGCCATTTAATGGGGATTTAATGTAACTTTGTACATAGATATATCTCTATGGATTGTCAATAGCGAACTTTGTTTCTGTCTATCATAGTCTTTGGTATAAATAAAATAAAATGTAATGTGTACTTGTGAACTGAAATTCATACGTTTTATTAGGTTATGGGCTCAGACCATTATTTTGGCAGAAAAGTAATAGTTTATTGTTAGTTCTTTGTGTTTCTGTTATTGAAAATGAGTTCCAACTATCTGCCTAACGTGCCGAAGCTCAAAGGTCGTGAAAATTACGACGATTGGGCATTCGCCGTCGAAAACTTGTTGATACTCGAAGGCGCAGACAAGTATCTGAAGCAAGAAACTCCTGGTTCTGCTGGAGCAGTCGACGCGGCAGACATAAAGGCACGTGCGAAGTTGATTTTAACGATCGATGCATCGTTATTTGTGCACATAAAACACGCAAAGACCACGAAGCAATTGTGGACAACGCTAAAGACTTTGTTCGACGATTCAGGATTTTCGAGGAGAATTACTTTGCTCCGTCATTTAATATCGATCAGATTGTAAAGTTGTGAAAATATGACGAATTATGTGACACAAATAGTGGAAACCTCGCAGCGATTATCTGGTACAGGTTTCAAGATCAACGATGAGTGGGTTGGATCTTTGATGCTAGCTGGATTACCAGAACGGTTCATGCCAATTATCATGGCTATTGAACACTCAGGCTGATTAAATTAAAACCAAACTATTGGATATGGACTCTGTCGACATGAGTGAAACGGAACGTAATTCAGCATGAGTTGCAAAAAGTTGGAACAAAAAGAAAAATAATTATCGCAACACTAGCAAGCATGGTCAGACTTCCCAAACGTCGACGTCAAACTCAAATGCCAACAGAAATACGAAAACAATAATTACTTGCTATACATGCAAAGAAACGGGCGATTATCGGAACCAATATCCTCTTTTACATGAAAAGGCAGATAAGAAGAAACAGTCTAACGCTTTCAACGTTGTTTTTCTTAGTGGAAACTTCAATAAAAATGATTGGTACGTGGATTCCGGAGCCAGCATGCATATGACTGCCAACGAAAATTGGATAAAGAATCCGTTGCATTCACCGAACTTACCTGAAATTATTATTGCTAATCAGACAAAAGTTCCTGTTGTTTGTTCAGGAGACGTCAAGTTCACAACAAGTCGTAATTATGAAATAAACGTAAAGAATGTGTTGTGCGTGCCTAGCCTTACGACTAAGCTTTTATCAGTCAGCGAGTTAATCAAAAATGAAAACAGCGTCGTGTTTAAGCCCAACAAATGCATACGAAACAAATTAGGCAATTTAGTTGCGGAGGCTGCACTGATTGATGGAGTTTATAAGTTATGTCTAAAAACAACAGAGAGCTGTTTACTTACTTCTACATCAACTGTTGATGGTGACACATGGCACAGGTGACTCGGACATATTAATAGCAATGATATGAATAAAATGAAACGTGGATTAGTTGAAGGGATGGATTATCCCGACACATTTGTAACCAGCAAGTCAAACTGTGAGATTTGTTGTGAAGGAAAACAAGCCAGGTAATCTTTTCCCACGGGTACACGAGCAACAGCAACACTTCAAATCAGTCATTCAGATATTTGTGGTCCAATGGAGTGCAATTCAATTGGCGGTGCCAGATATTTTCTACTGTTCATTGATGATTTTTGTAGAATGACTTTCATCTATTTCCTGAAGGCAAAAAGTTAAGCATTAAGTTATTTCAAGGAATTCAAGTCGATGGTAGAAAATTGTCAAAACAGAAAAATCAAAATCTTTAGGACTGACAATGGGTGCGAATATTGTAGCAAAGATTTTTAAGATTTTTTGAAGAGTGCCGGCATACTCCACCAGAAGACTAACTCTTATACACCAGAACGAAACGGTCTTAGTGAGAGGTCTAACTGAACCATTGTTGAAAGGGCTAGGTGTCTACTCTTCGAAACTGATTTGGAAAATAAGTTTTGGGCAGAAGCAGCCAATACTGCAGTTTATTTAAAAAAAACAGATCAGCTGCTTCAGGCATTAAAAAAACTCCATATGAAATGTGGACCGGAAGAAAGCCAAATTTAGAACATATAAGAATATTTGGAAGTCCAGTAATGGCACATGTGCCGAAAGAAAAGAGAACCAAGTGGGACAGAAAATCCAAGAAACACATACTAGTGGGACTTTCTGAGAATGTTAAAGGTTACAGAATTTATGATCCAGTAAAGAATCAAGTAACAACCAGTAGAAATGTTGTGATTAAAAAAAAAAAAACAGAACACTGTCACTGTGTCTATAGAAAACACAGATTCAGTGAGGGAGTTAATGGAGGAATCTGTGGTCAAAATAGAACCTCTTAACGAGCCGAGCTCAGGTGAGTTAGAATACCTAGATGTTGAAGATGAATATGTGCAGATTGAAGCAAGAGGACTACAACAGTCAGAGGATACTTCACAATCTATGAAACTCAATGAAGAGAGGCAAAAGCGACAGAGGAAGCAACCAGAGAGGTATGGATATGCCAATATATGCACCAGCTACGTAGGAGACGATGAAATGTCATTTTCAGAAGCTATCAGTGGTCCTGAGAAACAACAGTGGTTGCAGGCGATGGCAGAGGAACTGCAGTCATTTCAAGACAACGACGTTTGAGAAGTTGTTGATACTCCAGTGAACGTAAGTATAGTGCGATGTAGGTGGGTACTAAAAAAGGAAACTTAACTGTGACAATAAAGTGAGATATCGTGCGCGATTAGTAGCTAAAGGTTATACGCAGAAAGCCGGTGTAGACTATCAAGAAACCTTTTCTCCAGTTATCAGACATTCGACCTTACGATTATTATTAGATATGAGTGTACAGAAAAATATGGACATTACTCACTTAGATGTCACAACAGCCTTTCTTAATGGTGACCTTAAAGAGAGCCTCTTTATGCATTTACCAGCAGGTTTTCCTGTCATTAATTCAAATAAAGTGTTAAAATTAAAAAAGGCTGTTTATAGCTTGAAACAGTCATCACTTGTTTGGTATCAAAGAGTAGAGGAAACATTGCGTATTTTAGGATTTAGTAAAAGTAATAATAGAGCCTTGTGTTTTTATGAAAAATCATAACAATGATAAGAAAACTATTGTTGGTATTTGTAGATGATTTCTTGATATTTTCAAACTGTAAGTCTGAAAGTGATAGTCTAATAGAAGCGTTGAGTCAAGAATTTAAAATAAAGAATCTGGGTCAAGTCAAGCAATATTTAGGAATGAGAGTTAATGTTAAAAATGATTCAAATGTAATTACTATAGATCATTATATCGAAAAATTGTTAAAAAAATTTGATATGTCGGACTGTAATACAGCTGAAACGCCCATTGAGTGTAAGTTAAATATTGAAAAGTCAAACATCTGTGAAGAGAATTTACCTTATCAAAAATTGATTGGTAGCTTGATGTATTTAGCTGTAATGACTCGACCAGATATAGCTTATTCAGTAAGTTACTTAAGTCAATTCAACAATTCTTATTCACACATTCACTGGAATTATGCGAAAAGAATTTTGAAGTATTTGTTAAAGACAAAAGACTATTGTTTAAAATACTCTAAAGGAAGAGCAGAATTACAAGGATTTGTAGATGCCGATTGGGCAAGTGACGCTATAGATAGGCGGTCATGCACAGGATTTTGCTTTATGAAATCTGGTTCTGCTGTTTCTTGGGAGAGTAAGAAACAACGAACAGTAGCTTTAAGTAGTCGTGAAGCAGAATACATGGCGCTGTCAGAAGCTTGCCGTGAAGTCATTTATTTACAGAACTTAGAGTTAGAAATAACAGGTTTTTGTTGTAAAACTGTACTATACAATGATAGTCAGAGTGCATTGAAGCTGGCAAATAATCATCAGTCTCACAAACGTTCTAAACACATTGATGTGCGTTACAATTTTATTAGAGAGACAATAAATAATGATATTGTTGAAACAAAGTATTTGCCAAATAACGAAATGCCCGCTGACTTATTGACCAAGGGTTTATCTCAGGTAAAACATTATAAGTTCATGGAATTACTTGGTATTGTCAAAAAGTGATTTATTATAATAATGTTATAGTGTTTGTTATGTACAGAGAGTTTGTTATTTTGATATAGTGGGGGTGTTATACATTGATATCAAAATATATATTATCGCCATTTAATGGGGATTTAATGTAACTTTGTACATCTATGGATTGTCAATAGTGAACTTTGTTTCTGTCTATCATAGTCTTTGGTATAAATAAAATAAAATGTAATGTGTACTTGTGAACTGAAATTCATACGTTTTATTAACTACAAATCAGGTTGAGCGGCACATGAGTATGGTAGCTAAATGTACAGGTGGGAAAAGAGTAAACTTTGCTAAAAGAGGCTCGTACTATGCACGCTGCCTGGGAGCTGGGTTGGCGCACTTGTGATCCTAGCTGGCATCTTAGTCTACGGAATAACAAATTTGGTTGACGTCCAGGAAAGCATTTCAGATCTGTTTCAAAAGAAGAGAAAAAAAACCGTTCAGCTCGTTGTCTCCAGTACGAAGAAGGACCTTCAAAGAAAAGAAGAAGAGGTGACAATGCTGGCCCTGATATGGAGTATGGTCCAAGTGCTTCAGAAGAAGACATGTTAATTCCTGAAGAACTGGATAAAATAATGAAGTTAGTTTTGGAAAACTTGAACAGTGATACAGTAACACCCCAAACGATCCTTGAACTGGAAATAAATATTGTAAGTCAATATCAGAACATCAGTTGGAGGGATGAACGTTTAAACAGACTTACAGTATCAAATTTTGGTCCTGTGTGTAAATCGAAAGCACACACTTTCTGCCATGGCTTAGTAAAATCAATTTTGTATCACAGAGAGATAAATTCAAATACCATACATTTTGGAAGAACGAACGAAAACGATGCAAAAGAACTGTATTCCAAGGTAAAAAATGTACAAGTAGATGAATGCGGTTTTTTTACAACCACAATACCCGTTTCTCGGAGTGTCTCCAGAAGGATTAGTGGGTGAAGACAGATTGCTGGAAAGTAAATGTTTATTTTCAGCTGTGGACTACAAACTGAAAGAATTAATAGCCAATAAAAACATGTTTAAAGGAAAATGATGGAATTCTGCAACTAAAAAGAAATCACAATTACTTTTTGCAGATACAGGGGCAGCTAAATATCTGCAACAAAAAATACTGTGACTTTGTTGTTTATGCAAACAATGATTTTTAAGTTGAACGGATTTGACTGGACACAGAAATGTGGAAGAACTGCATGCTTCCAAAACTGAAACAATTTTTTAAGGAATGCGTGCTTCCAGAAATCGCAGATTCCCTCATTCCACGATGTTTGAAGGCACATAAAAGAAGCTCAAGAAACACGAATAAAAACAGACAAAAAAAACTATCATTAAGTCATGTTTGAGAAGAATTTTTTTCTGCATTTGTGTTATTTTTATTACAACTAATATGTCCTAACACTCAAAAGAGAAAATATACAGTGTAGGTACATATTGATTAAAAGTATATAATTGATTACTGAGTAAATGTCATGTTATACAAACTTATGGTCTTGTTTTCGTGACTCATTTTATTAGTTTTTCTACATTAAGAATTTCTTAAGAAAAAGAGTATGAAGTGTAAATGTATGCTAATTAAAAATACATCTTGGATTGCTATGTAAATATTGGGTAAACAGCAAATTTGTACTTTGTATTTGAATGGTGGTTGTTTTTATTAATATTGCTGTGATAACATTGGAAACTGTAGTATATTATAGTGTAGATAATTGTACTCGATAGTATAAATATTCAATTCTGTGATGAGTATGTTGGTTTGTATTTACAGACTGTGATTGTCTATACTGCATTTTCGTTTCGCTTTTTATTCTTATAAAACGGTGTCATTATTTAATTTTTCGGTGATAGTTGGAATTTTCCTCAGAAATTACGACTGAAAATGTTGAGCATATCAGTGTAAACTTCCTGTAAATGACCAATTACAATACATGTTTTATAATCGTTAACTTTTTGTGGGGGTTTCAATCCAAATAAAACAGATTTACGTGGAATTTATTAATCATGCTACACGATTTCTAACATATTAATCGCTCGTAAATTCAATTGCGATTAAAGTGATTAAAAATTATAGTGGATTCAATCAGATTTGTTCGAGCAGAGAAACGCCATCAAAAGGCATTTTAAGTGCAGCTACTGTATGCTAAAGCTTGGACAATTGAGCATACCGATAGGAACGAACATAAGCAGAAGAGCTGCAAACACGATGGTTGTTACACAGGAATGAATAACTAAAGTTACTTCACGACGGTAACAATAATTCAAAAAGTGGCTTGGCTAGTTAGGCTTGCTGCATTACATCTAAAACTAACTAAATGCCTGATTGTCTTTGCCAACTATTTGAAATTTAAAACTACAATAAATTCATAAAACATAATTTTTATACTAACATCTGGTACAGTTAGTGGTGTATTTTGAAACAGCGTTGGGCGGAAATGTCGAACTGGCTGGCTGAGTGCCGGGAGGGCGCGTGCTTGCCACATTTCCCCGCGGCCATCCCCGGCTCTGGCCAGGTGGACTGACGAGTTGGCAACGCCGCGCGGAGTTAACGAGTCACGCGAGACCAGCACTCCAGATTCGCTACTACCACGCTCTGCACCTGATATCAGCGACATGAGAGCCTCTTGTACTCCGTTAACACAATTATGTAAATAGAGAACATTTTCATATAACACTGAAGAAGACATATTACTTAACCTGCACAAATCGTCAATTTTATTTTACAAACATTACTAATATCTCACAATCTTGTGTGAAATATCCCGAGTGTGCCATAAAAAAACTGTACGAAATTTGTATTTCCACTCATATTCCACACTTCGCACGCGAGATAGCGCTAGTGGCGGTGATTGCCAAGCTTTGCCATGTAAAACGGGCAGCGTATCCGGTATTGTAATGTATGGTATTTAGTGTAACCGCAGAGTTTGAGTATTCATAGTTTTAAAATCGTCTAACCCTGCTCTACCATTCATGACTTTCGGTTCACTGCGATTACTGTAGATTAAGTTGTAATTCATCTACAACCATTATCTGCAGATTGCAGTCACTTCATAACTGGTTTCTAGAATGATATCGAGATGTTAATATGGACACCCATGAAGAGATGTCGATTATGATGGCTCTCGTCAAACATTACTCTACAGTATCAAAGATACAGCGTGACGCGACAGATTGAAGGTGACGAGATTGAACGGAAAGTCACAGCAGACCACTTTTATCACTAGCATCAAAGCCTAATAAACTGAGGTCGACCGCATTTCACGAAATGATGACAGCTAAACTAAGCTTACTAAACTAAAGAAGAGCATAGTACGTGAGAGTTGTGTGAGGTTTGTTAGCATTTTCACAGCCTAAGATACCAAAAAAATATAATGAAATAAATAATACATGTTTCTTAAAACATGTAAGCTGAAGTAAATTTTGTAAAACATTTGTAAAACTAAAATTTGGTTTGATGTGACCACGTGGACTTCAGATTCTACTAAATATAAATAAGAAGAAAATCGCATGTTTAATAATAAATTTTGGCTTTCCTTAATATCGGGGGAAATTTCGCGGAATGCTACTGAGCGTTACAAGCCAGTGAACCACGAATTAATTTGTAATTTAGTGCACGCACAGTAAGAACCAGTATGTTAGTAACGTTTACGTCACTAACAACTCCGCACTTGCACTAGATTAAGGTTAATTTTACTCAGGTTAGGAACGAAACGAGTGTTCTTATGGGAGAGTTTGGCATACGGAAAATTTCCGCCGCTAGGTACGCAGTGTTCCAAAGCGGTCACTTTTAAATAACGCTTTAATCTACGTGAATAATAAAAAATAAAGATCGTACATAGTTATGAAGTTATTTTATATTTGATTTATGTGTATTACAAGTATTCTTTTTTTAACGTAGACAATATAGAAAAATCTGGTACACATGCGATACTAGCGCTTGCCTAGTGGCGAAAATTTTTGGTTGCCAAACTTTTAACATTATCTTCTCAACCTGAGTAAAAGTGACGGGCTCTGTATCAATGTTAATGTTACATTCGGTAAAGGATACAACGTAAACAGAAATGTCGGTCCTAACGAAGGCTTTCAAAAGTGCTTAGTTCATCGCGTTTGCTCTGTTAATCCAAAATGCTAATAAACGACCAAACGAGGTGGTGCACTGGTGCGGTGGTAACACACGAAAGGAACCGGGCACGGTTCCCGATACGGCCATATTTATTTATTATGTTCATATTTTCCAAAATCACTCGAGGCGAACTCCGTTCCTGATAGGCCGAGCATCCAGTTTTTTTTTTTTTTTTTT
>NQII01000189.1:909854-1026276 GCA_002778355.1 Clitarchus hookeri | reverse complement strand
AAATATATATATATAATATATATATATATATATATATATATATATATATATATATAGGACACTTTGTACCTGAAGTAAATATTAAGGGCAAAATAAGTTCCCGGAAATTGAGATTTTGGAATGTATTTTTGTGAAGTATCGAAAACTAGGTGAGACAAAAGAACAATTTGCTGAACATTGTTTTTTTTGTTATATGGATCTTCAACCTAAGAGAAAACACATATTAATAACACTCCCCGTTATGAAAATTACAGGGGTGGCCAACTTCTTATTACCGGCAACTTCGTTACCGTCGGTACATTAATAAGCATACACAACCGTACGTTTGTGGCGACAGTCGGTGTGTGAGTCCATGCAGGACGTAAATATATTGGTATTGCCTACGGACTCGGAACTGTATCACTGCAGCTGTGCACTGTGTGAGTTGTTGAACGTTGAAACATTTGGTGCAGTAGTGTAGAGTAATGCCGTTACAATTCATCACATTTAAGTGGTATCAGGTAACACTTTGCTTTGAGAACAAAAGCTGTGGCATTCCATAGGTTTTATTGTAGGAACATGTATCACAGGCACTTTTATAAGAAAGGCTTGATGGTACGGCCTCCATGTACGACGCACAGTTCACATCGCCACACCAATGATCGTCGGACACGTTTAAAAACACCCTCATTGTCCCGAATAATCCCGGCAGCTGCAATGATGCGGGCGACGAGGTCCTCTTCGGATTCCACCGCGGTTTCATACACCTGGCTGCGCATGTAACCCCAGAAGAAATATTCCAATGGATTCATATCGGGGAATCATGGAGGCCAGGGAACAGGACCCCACGGCCTGTCCATCGTCAAGGGAATACGAGATTAAGGTGATTGCGCGCAAGTTGTGAACTGTGGGCTGGGGCGCCGTCGTGCTGGAACCGCATGGCCGCTCGTGTTTATAACGGGACCTCTTCGAGTAATGGCGGCAGAGTTTTCCGCAGAAATGCAGCGTACATATTGCCGGTGAGACGATGTGGTATCAGACATGTTATGTATTACGCCCGCCCAGACGTTGACACTGAATCGCTGTTGATCCCCGTGGACGAATGGGGTGTGAGGATTGACATCCGCCCACTCATGGATATTTCGACAATTCTGTATACCATCACGTCGAGAGGAAGCCTCGTCAGTGAAGATAATTTATCTGTCAAAGTTAGGGTGTGTACTGCTCTGTTCCAGAAACCATGCTGCAAACTCCACGCGTCGAGGATAATCCGCAAGACCTACGGCATGCACACGTTGTACATGGAACGGATGCAGTAATTGCTGATGAAGCACTCGACCAGTGGTGCGGCGGCTTCTGTTGTGTACTACTTGCAATAGTACGCGTACTCAGATGTGGGTTATTCTCAACATTCCTCAACACATCCTCTTCAAACCTGGCTGTCCACAATGTCCGTCTGCGGCCTGCATTCGGTCGTGTCACCTCCAAACTTCCACTTTCTCACAAACGTCGCTCCACAGACGCAAATGTGGTGTGGCGTGGCTGCTATCTGTGCGGAAATCTATCCCTGTACATTCTTTGCGCTTTTCATCCATTTCCCTCTGCCGCAGCGTAGAAGAGTAGCATATCTGTCAGTTCCGGGCACGTAAAGCGTTCCACTTTGTTGACGCAACATGCACCTTGACGAACGGAAATGTAAGTGATACACTATGGAGTGCTCAGATATTTTATATACAATTCGTTTCAGGGTTTAATGAGACGCATTCGCTATAGCACCTTTAGTGTCGGGATAACTGTCATGCCAAGCGTGGAATTGAACACGTCAAACCACACAGAGCTGCCTAGAGTGGCGTTAGTGCGAGACATGTAGACCGCTCGCACCGCCTGTATACACGTGTTTCATACTACATGCTGTATCTGACACCTAGGTAGATGTTTGCTCGCAAACGAATTGCCTGACAGCGTTGCATTATGCGAACGTTACTTTCAGCTGTCGGCATGTCGTTTGTCAAAAGTAACACTTATTTACGCACTGATAATACAGTATGTCTACCTGCACGTTTTTAGTTTGTGAGTTTAATGTCTCATCGAAAGCGAGGTCATCAGACACAGGAACAAGGATCATACAACCAGGCACTTTAGGAACAGAGGAAGGATTCGGCCATAGCCTTTATTAAGGAACCATCTCAGCGTTTGCCTGGAGTGACTTCAGGAAACAATAGTAAACCGAATTCTGGATGGCCTGACCGGGATTCGAACCCGCGTCCTCCGAAATACGAGTCCAACATGTTACTGTTGCCCAATTTCGCTCGGTCCCTGATTTATTAATGACGGGAGATGTTAATACAAACCGTCAGGACTCATAGACATTTAATACTTATTAATTTACCAGTATGACCTAGGTAACACACAGGGTATCTAGTCGCAACTGCCTAGGGCCACCGCTTCCGTACAAAACGCACATACATACAGCCTCGACTACAGCGATACATGTCCAGGTGCATAAACAATAGTCTTTACAGCACATATCAGCGACAACAATACGGTTCCATGTATGGAATCTCACACTGGCTGTTGCCAGGAACACATTGTCGGATGTAGTATCGCAAGCTTTTAATACATGGTAATTGTTGTTTACAGTAAGAAATAAATGTCCTCCACCCTTGTCTGTGCAGTGGGAACAGCAGCTTGCCATACACGCATGTATGACGTATTGCCGACGTACGGGGTACTGTATCGCTGGAGCGGAATCTAGCAGAATATTTGTGTGCGTTTCAAACGAAAACGGTTGGTCCTAGG
Source organism: Clitarchus hookeri (assembly GCA_002778355.1). Taxonomy (NCBI): domain Eukaryota; kingdom Metazoa; phylum Arthropoda; class Insecta; order Phasmatodea; family Phasmatidae; genus Clitarchus; species Clitarchus hookeri. The sequence goes on along the minus strand of NQII01000189.1, from coordinate 1,023,498 downwards.
CAGTTGCAACAAGGGGACCATTTTTGTTTCGTAGGTCATACTGCTAAATAAACTAGCATTTAACTTTCATAACTCTGAACGGTAACCAAGTTGCCGGCATTTAGAGGGTGGCCACCCCAGTTATTTTCATAACGGGTAGTGTTATTAATATGTGTTTGATCTTAGATTGAATATCACCATAACATAAAACAATGTCCGCAAATTGATCTTCTGTCTCACCTGGTTTCCGATATTTCGCAAAAATACATTCCAAAACCATAATTTTCTGAGACTTATTTCGCCTTTAATATTTACTTTAGGTACAAAGTGTCCTATATATTTGCCACTTGATTTTGCATAAAGAATCACCTCGCGAAGTTTGTCGGGCGAATTCAGCCCCATTATGTATAAATATATAAATATTGTGAATAATTCCAAGTGTTTTACATCATATTAGAGTGTATTATGTTAGGTTCTTTGTTAATTAGCTAAAAGTAAATTACGTGCAGTGTTTATTTTCAGCTCTCCACGGACACTAGCACTCGTGGTGAATAGCGCACGACAGTTGCAATGTTGGCCGCACCAAATGTACGTTCGTACTAGGAATGGGTGATAATTATAGAAATCTAAATGTACCGATATTTTAGTTGCGATATATCAATATTTTGCATCGATAAAATTTTTGGATGATAAATAGATTGTCACGGTTTAACCTCCAAAATTTCAACCGATAATCGATATCCGAAAAAAAAAAAAATACTGCACGGAAATGTATTTGCCAGCCATCAGCGTCACCAGAAAAACAATTATGATCATTTGGTTATGATATTTAGAACCAAATGTTTCAATTTCAACGGTATCGTATGCATTATTGTGACCACAAGATAGGGCGCATAGAGCTTTTTAATTACATACTCACTAAAATTGTGTATGATTATACTTACATTGTGGGCCATGGTTAAGGTTTATTCTACTACAGACTAGGAATATAAATGTTAACAGTTTGGCAGGGGGAAAAATTTCACCACAAGGTGCGCTGAAAACGCTAAGGGGTGCAGTTTAAATGACGCGGTTTCTGAATATAGGCGAATTATTTTTAATGTCTATTCCTGATTGGCTACGGCGTGATTTCTAAAGTAGGCGAACTGTTTTAAATCGCCAATTAAAAATTGGCGGTAAATGGCTGAATTCGATATATTTTTTTGTGAAAAATACGTAGTTGAGATAAACTATTTTATGCTATACAACTTAAGGTAAACAATTTGCTAGAATGTGACGATCGTTCGTCGTTTTTATGCTTCCAAAATATAAGTTTTTGCGGCAGTTCAAAAGTGCTGCCTTAACAACAGCAAGGAATTTTGGTCAAATTTTTCAAACAAAAAACTGTTTGTTGTATCACAATATTGTTAATAAACTGTACATTAGTGATATCGGATATTGTTTATGTTTATTAATATTTTTTGTAATACATTAATTAATGGTCCTATTAGTGATGGCCTATATTATTGTTAACATTCTCTAAATCTGAAGTGCAATTCTAAAAAAGGAATGTATTTTAATTTTCAAGTAAGTCTACTTAAGGCTATAAAAACGTGTGTTGTCTTTTAAATAATTAATGACCACATTCTTACTGTCTGAATCAAAGCAAAGAATATTCTGCCGAAGTTTCCAAACAATAAACTTTGTGATGTACTGAAACACTTGTTTGTACTACAGTAAAGGTGGGTTTACATTTTACAATTGAAAACAAATATGCATTAAAGATTGTGCAGTAACCAGTTACAGTTTCCGCTAACGGGATCACTCTTCTGAATTTATGATTAATGTGCTGTTTTTGTAATGATTTATAAATGCCGACTTATTGTGCATGCTACAATTAAAGTAATACATATTTTAGTGAAAGTTTCAAACAACAAATTGTGTATAGTAATAAAATATCAAAATTAATCGCCATGTTAGAGTGTGCATCCAGTATTGTTCAAAGTATAAAATGTATTTGGTAAATTTGTATGGTTTAATTTGTAAACTTCTGCTAAAACGGATATATTTCAAGAATGTGTTTTAATTTACAACCGGTTATATCTACATAATGTTATGATGGCTGACATGCAAGTAATATTATGTTTCTGCTCTGAGTCTGAGTATTCCTAATTTCATATGTAATGATAAATACATCTTTGACCGCTGTATTCAGAGTAAAATTTTAAATTTTACAATACTATATTTCTCTGTCAACTGAACAAGTAAACAAAAAGTGTATTTAAAAAGGAAATAATATGGAGCAGCTAACAAATTATTCAATACATTATCGAGTCCCTGGTACTTAAATTAAAAATTAAGTTTAACTTTAATTCCCATTATCAACATCTCTCTTTCAAACAAAATTCTTTTACAAATACCGATAATCCTATATGTGAAATATAGATAATTTTAGGTCAAAATACCGATAAAAATATTTGTAGCTTCCGATAGATTGATACCATATTATCGATATTCTTGCTTTCGATTTCCATCCCTAGTTCGTACTCACATCTTGCGGTTTTTACCACTACGACGTCATCAAACGTCGAAATTTGCGGTACAATAACGCAACATAAGTTGTTCATTGTCATTTCGCTTCGGAGGTGCGCTACACACCGACAAAATCGCATCTCAGCAAACCGAATCTTGCGATATGCGATGTTCATAATCAGCCCGCAGGCCCAGTACACACCACAAACGCACCTTCTCGGCATTTATACATTGCCTTAACGAACACGCGAACAAACATGTTTCCGCTCGCAAGAAGAGGCCAATAAGGTTGAGTGAAGAGACGCTTGTCGTTCCCGCCAGCCCGAAGAATGCGCGAGGTGAACGGTGTTGAGGGCGGAGAAGTGGTGGAATGAATACGGTAGAGGGAACGGGAGAACCCCGAGAAAACCCAGATACAACAGTGTCCACCACACTCCCCAGGGACCCAGCAATTGAAGTTTTGTGTCTAACCAATAAATCAACCGAGACCCCGTTTTATCATTAACGTCATTCACTGACGGCTCCAAATTATTGCTACCAGCGGAAAATGGAAAAGATGGGAGGGTTGCAAAAAAAGAAAATTAACCTAACTTCATCCTGTCGTGCCCATTTCAAATTGTTTCTGCTTATACCAGAATTTAAGTTTAAAGGGCCCACCTAATTACCTGGTACTTAATTTGCGTCGAATGTGCTAATCTACAAAAATAACTCACACTTTAGATGAAGACTGTTGACTACTTTCCAAACATAACGTACTGTTACAACTTTCTAAAAAGTCAGTGGGCTAAACCAGGTTCGTTAAGGGATGGATGTCCTAATTAAATAAAATAGTTGATCATAATTTCCTAGTTTTATTTACAGCAACTACAAACAAAATGATGTCGACATTCTTACAATAAAATTATATCACTTGCTTTTTACAATTATTATATTCAGTAAATACAATTTACAATTACCTCAAAGAAATTCATGTAATTGAATAATTAAAAATCAGTCCCAATAGACAGCGTATCAAAACCTATTCAATTATTTTCAAAATAATATGTCCATATTTGAAAGTTCCAATAATTACAATAAAATCCGTATAAGATGTTCATTCAGTCCCACCCCAGTATAGTCCGAGTACTCTCATGCACAGTAGCCTCCACCCGTTGGGTTTCGCACCCTCTCGTCCATTTACACCACAAACACCTCGCCCGCCGTCTTCTCGCAGTATCCTGTCGTCGTCCGTCCTCTTCACCGATGTCCCTCGCCGCATTCGACCACGCCCGAATACCGCACTCAGAAAAATACTTTACCAAATGACTGCCGACCCTTGGACCACTGCAATATTTATAGGGTCATAGGCCATCGCCCTGAAATGTCTCTAAATGCCGCGTTGCGCCGAGGGTCCTAGTTCCTAGAATATTATTGAGCATTTTCTTAACTCATCGGCTTCTCCGGCAGGGGTGGAGGAGGGTCTATGACGCCAGCCAGATCGCTGCTTTCAATCATTCCCCCGGCTGCTTGTGGGTCTGCCTGGGGGAGGGGAGGGTCAGGGTGCCCCCTCCCCCCGGTACCCATGAGTTCAGACAGCGGTGTAAATGTTTTTGTAATCTTTAAGTTGTATCGAAACTGTTATGAAATTAATGTAGGGATATGTATATTGTCTGTAATCAGTATATTGTTTATCATGTATGTGTATTGTGTACAATGTATATATATAAATTTGACATGCTCTATTCCCTAGCATCGGAATCAAACAGCGCGAATAAATAAATTAATAGAAGGCATCTGTAATTCACTGTTTTAAGTCGTGCATGTGGCCTAAAAATGTGCGACATAGAAATATATTCCTCGTGCATAATGTAACATGAAACATAGATTCCTAGATTATGCCAAAACTTAATAATGTTCTTTTTTCTAGTCGTAGCTGGGCAATAGCACAAATTGGTTTACTGCTTAAAATATACAACTTAACCTTTATCTTAAACAAACGTCCACCGACACAGATCTGTGTCACGTTCAGCATGATACAAAACAAACTATCTGTTTCGGCTTGACAGCACCAACAGGAACCGATGTTTCCGCGCATATTACAGTGATCTGGCGACTGGTAAACAACGGATTACCTACCCGGGTTTTACCTGGAACAGGCCTGTTTCACCACAACCCCTCCTCCAGCAAACTCAATGTTTCTCCCATCGGACACAAACAGTAGGCTAGACGTGCTAAATATTTAGGTACTGTATCGCTGCAGTAAAAGCTTTGTGTGCCTTTTACACTAAAACGGTGGATCCTCAGCATTAGCAACAAGAGGACCAATTTTGTTAATTAAGCCATACTGCTCAATAAACCAGTATCAAACGTTCATAATACCTGACAGTAAAAAAAATATTTTGCAATAAGAGGGTGGTCACGCCTGTTATTTCCACTACGGGGGGAGGTATTAATGAGATTTTGCTCTTAGATAAAATATCCCGATGTCACAAAACAATGTTTCGTGAATTGTACCTTAATTTCACTTAGTTTTCGATATTTTGCAAAAATGCAGTTTAAAATCTTAATTTTCAAGGGCTCATGTCTGTCTTAGTATTCAGTTAAGGTAGAAACTGTTCTTTATATTTCCCACTCGATTCTCCATTAGGACTCACATCATGAAGTTCGTCGGTTGAATTCCGCTCCACCCTGTGTGTGTAGGTACAAATACAGTAGGTATCTAAAATATTCGCCTAAAATAGGGGTATGTATTCAGGACATGTAGAGGAGGCAGAAATATAGATGAAAATGAGTTCATAAATGATTATGTTTATTCTTAGAGCCGTTGCCGTATACAATTAGATATGCTGGATCCCTGTCACGTGGAATACCATCGGCGATCTTTGCACAGTACAAAACACACCATACGTACGAAGCCCTGATACAAAACCTCTAGACTTTTATTTGTGGGGCATTTGAAAGCCACTTTGTATGCAACCCCTGTGCAAGATTTCAGGAATCTTCATGACAGTATTGTGGAAGACTACGGACAATCCGCACGTCTCCAGGGTTACATGAGCGCACCCGGCAGTCATTGCGACGACGTGTGGACGCATGTATCCGTGTTCACGGTGGACATTTCGATCACATGACACACTTACTTTTGATTTCTGCTATTGCTTGTGCTACGCTTACATACGTTTCACAATATTTATAGTGTTTATGCGTTTTATACTGTTACAATGCTAAGGGTTCTGGTATAGTTTGTTGTGTAACGTACTGATATGGCATTCCACATAACAGGGATCCAGTATCTTCCACTGTACACGATAACGGTTCTAGCAATAAACAGAAGCAGTTTCGGATATATGTTAATTAACATTTATGTCTCACGTGACCCGAATTAGTATACTTAAATGATGACGTGTTTGGTAAGTTTGGTATTTAGCTTTTAGAATGCATCGAAACTTACTAAATAACAATTTACAAAATTCCAAATCACCAACATAATTTTTACGAACTTGATGCGGCAAATAAAACTGCATATATAGCTTTTTACTATACACACGCGTAAGGACATGCAAAATTAGCGTTATTTCGTGGTTGCAGGCTAAACTCCAAGATGCTGTATGCTCGTTTGACTTGTGCGATTGGCCAAATCTTGTGGCACGTCCCAAGGACGTTTCTCGCAAATTATGGCTGAACTGTTGAGCAAGCAATCTACAGTGAAGTGGTCGCACATGTTAATGACGCCGTATAGTTGCCAGCAGTCAATGGAATCACGAATTGCGCTAAGGTAGGTATACGGCGTCATTAAACTGTGTGCCATATACCGAGCATTGATGTCTAAACTTCGTACCAAATAATAACGCCAATTTTACACATCTCTACACATGTATATAATTTCTTTTTATCAATTCACCTGACTGGATAAATATAATATGCTAAGTAAATTAATTACGATAACACAGTGCATATGATACATTCGAATTCAAAAGTGAGCACTTTTGAGGCCCTAGTTACTTTTTCCTTTCAGTCATTTTTTAAAATCCTTTAACCAAATTAAAAAATAATTTAATGCTATATAAGTAATAATGTGTATATTCCGACGCACTTGGAAGTTAACGTCTAATGCTAAAATAAAATATATTAACTGCTATTCCAAATGAGAGGGCTTTCAAAAGCGCTTACTTGACCATGAATAGCCTATAAATAAAAAAAAACCTACTGTATAACGTTATACTTTTCTGTAAAAGCTATTTATTTTGTAATAATTAATGTCAACTGCCGTGCCGTGTGTGTTATGCAGACTACAGCTGTGCTCGACAGATAGCACCATCGTGGTAAGTAAGTCACTATCGACAAGAGTTTCATATGAGGAAGATGCCTGGGTTCAGCTGTAGTTCTCAGCGAGCCTGGTTCCAGCAGGACTGGACGGGGGTCCCGCTGTGAGGGCACAGGAGGGGCAGGGGTAACCGGAGACGCGGTGTCAGGTGAGGGACACCCGATAGCCCGCAGGTCGCGGGCTCGCACGCCACTTCCCTCCGGCCCGTTGCACAACGCCCCCAGCTGTCGCACATCGTCGCCCCAGCGTTGCCGCGAACCGCCCATCCGTCTGTAGCTGTTACACTGTGGCTATAGTCCGTTCACGGTTACTTCCAACTTTTCTCAAGTACCGCTCAAGTTCTACTTTCAAGTTACTCCTCCGCCTCATGCAAACAGGCCTTAACAAAGTCCAGAAACTTACACCAAAGAGACAACCCACCGCATTGGTGTGAACTCAGTTTAATAATATTTTGCATGAGAACTATTTCTTACTAGGCATTACCAACACAACTATTTTCTGTCTGTTTTAATTCGTACTAATTATAAACGAAATACTATAATTCATATATATATATATATATATATATATATATATATATATATAAAGTAAAAGTCTAATTTAACCAAAAGTAAGACAACTTTGTTTTAACTCACTTCACTGGCGGTGATGTTCACAATTCATTGCACACCAGATGCATGTAGAGAATATGTCTTATCACAAACACATTAATTGGTTTTCATAGCACATTTGCATGAAACAGCTGGCGATTATGGCAAGGGTAGTCCACACTCGGTCGATGTAGCATTTACAATATCCCGAACACCCTAGTCTCTGACGACCGGACGCAACCGTTCCCGACCGTAGTAAGCAAGGTACTACTATGGCGGACACAATCACACTGCACCTGTCGTCACCAACATGGCCGCCACAAAACGTGGATAAAACTGCGTATCTCAACATTCCTTCCACCAAATTTGGTACAAATTTCAGAATTGTCAACATTTATTTACACTTTGTACAACGAGGAAGAAGTTAGTGTGTGGGAAGAGAGGACAGCCTCACAACTGCCCTCTTCATTACTCCCTGGCGAGTTTTAATACTTGCCACACGACTAACCCCATCTTTGCCTGGATGAAGTGTGTCAATGCGACCAAGCTGACACTGAATAGGAGGAAAGTGGTCTTCTCATACCAAATACCAGGCCTCCTACATTTACTGTGTACTCCTGCTGAGATCATTTACTTCTTGTTGGAGGTGTGTAGATATTCCTTTGACCATCGTTGCCAGAAATGCTGTGTAGATGGTTGTAGCAGCTGCCACCCGCCAAGGCGTTTTGTAGACAATTCCGTTAAGCCAGCAACTGGTGGAGCTACCAACGCAAAGCCAATCAGATTATGTCCTGGAATCAGGGCACTCAGGTCACTGGGATCTGCGGAAAGAGTACGATGGTCTTGAATTCAACAATGCCTCTACTTGAGTGAACAGTGTGGTCAATTCCTCAATATATGCTGTCCTATTATACGTTTCACATGGCGTTTTGCTGATTTTATACCGGTCTCCCAAAGCCCACCAAGATGAGGGGCCGACGGTGGATTGAAGTGCCACTGGATATCGTTTTCTGCCATAAGACTACTTGCTACTTGGGGTTGCATTGGATGTATCTCTCAAGTATGCTCCCAGTTCAGTATTCAGTAAAGTGCTTCTGAGCACCAACAAAGTTAATGCCCCAATCAATATAAACATCTGTGCATAGTCCTCTACGAGCAGTGAAACGATAAAAGGCATTCAGGAAAGCGGTCGTATCAGTTCAGAGATGACCTCCAGATGCACAACCTTTGTAACAAAACATACAATCAAACACAGGTATGTCTTCAATACATGTGCATTCCGAAGATGATATTGTTTGATATGAAATGGATCTCCATAATCCATTCCCACAGTCAGGAATGCCCTTGTGCTCTGAACCGTACTGGCTGGCAAACTGCCCATTATCGGCTGGATAGGTGACTTCTTAAAGTATACGCACCTCGTACATTTTGAAATTCTTGATCGTATCATGCCTTTGCCTGCCAAAATCCAATACCTGTGTCTGATGATAGAATGTACAGTGCTGATACCTGCATATATGGTATTAATCAATACTAGATTAGTGAAGTGACACTTCTTGCGAAGAGGATTGGATGCTTTGTATCGAACGACAACCTCGAGTTTGGGTTTCGTCCACCAACTCTTATAAATCTTGAGGATAGAGGAAATGGTTGAGGTTTCTGGCATATGGTGCGCCTTCCTTTCCCTTCTGCATCTGGTCTATCTCCATTTTCAAAACTTCTTCTTGCACTTGGTGTACACAACAATGATTTGAGTTCTGTTGACATCAAGGGGCACAGCAGTGGTTTTATGGATTCCTGACAAAATTGAAATGAAGTGCAGCACAAACGCCAATACTCGTCGCAGATGTGATCAGTAACTAAATCTCGCTGTCCACTCAGATATGAAAATCATGGTCTGTGCAGCTAGCTAGGACTGTTTCGCTAGAAAGCTTCAATTCAACTTGATACTCTGGAAAACTAGAGTCCGAGCAACCTCCTGGCCAGGCGTTTTCTGATTCAACAAGTCATGATGGACCACTCCACCAAAGGTAATGACTGACCAGTTTACTTGACATCAAGCCTCTCGAGGCACAGTCTGCAGGGTTGTCTTGTGAAGGTTCATGTCGCCATTGACGCACTACTTTGCTTTCCTGAAACTGAGATACTCTATTGGCGACAAAGGTCTTGAGACGATATGGTTCAGTATGGATCCTTGCAATGACAGTTATTGAATCACACCATGCTAATACCTTTTCAACAATTATCCTATTTGACAAAATGGATGTGATTAAGATAATGAGTTTCACAAGTAAATGAGCTCCCAGCAGCTCTAGGCGAGGGGACTTGGCCACCAGTAAATTGACTTTAAGTTTGGACTGATTTGCATTACACAGGTATACAACTGCCCCATAACCCTGGGTTGATGAATCACATAATCCATTAATTTGGTACACTGCACCATCAACTTATGTCACTAGACGAGTACTAACAACTTCGCACAAAATATAAAGTTGCGCAATGAACATGAGCCACTTATCTTTGGTCTCACGTGGTGGAGGTTCATTTCAATCAATTCCAAGAAGATACAGATTCTGCAGAAACAGTTTAGCCTTGAAGGAAACTGGGCATTCCTACCTGATAGGACATACATCTTAGCTACACCAGACAACATAACACATTTAGTAATACCAATAGAACTGGCACTGTGAGTACAATATGATACCACATCTCCCTTGAACTGCCATTCTAGTTCCAGAATCTTTATGACTTCATCCCCACATTATCTTCGAATGTCAGAGGAGACTCTCTGTGGTCGTCTGGAGTGGCATCTAGCACTGCAGGATGATTGCTGGCCCATTTCCTTAGCTCAAAACCACCACTCTTGAGTAGTGCTATCAACTCTTCCTGGAGTAAGAGAGCAGCTGTCACTTATAATGCACCTGTTATCACATTATCCATAAACACATCTTCCATTAGCACCCTTGCTGCATTGGGATAGTTAGTTTGCTGGTCAATAGCTAGTTGGTGCAGGGCCTTCCCAGCTAAGAACGAGGCTGTGGATACACCATATGTAACAGTGTCCAACTGATACTCTTGAATGTGTTTATCATAATACTCACGCCACAAGATTACCTGGTATGGCCGATCATCTTGATGCATGGGAATCTGCCGATACATTTTGCAAATGCCTGTCGTCATCACAATGGGATGTATGCAGAATTGGGAGATGATTTCAATTACATTCTTTTGCAGTTTAGGTCCCTTGAAAAGTGTATCATTTAAAGACTGACCTGTTGGTGTTACTGCAGACGCATCAAATACCACACACACTTTAGTTATCGAGTTGTTTTCTTTGCAGACACAGTGATGATGAATATAGTACCAAGCCTGGTGCATCTGAACTTCACTCAGAAGATGAATGTGACCAAGAGATGCATATTCCTTCAGAAATTTGGAATACTCAGTTTTCAATTGTGGGTGACATGCCAGAAGATTTTCAAGATGATGCAAAAAATGTTCAGCTTGCAGGCGTGACTCACCCAGGTTGGGTTCCACATATTCGATGGGTAATATTACTATATACCATCCATATGAACTATGTGTGTAGGTATCTTTGAAATGAGCTTCAAAGAGGTCCCCTTCAGGATCAATGTGCTTGGTTGTAGGCAACTATTCATATTCCCAGAATCGCTGCAGCACGTCTGAGAGGTTTGGTGAAGTACCATATAGTGAAGCAAGACCATCTGGTTTACTAGTGGCTTCCTCACTCAAACTTCCCATTAAGATCCAACCAAATTTACTGTGGAATGCTCCTGGATAACCAGCAGGGCCTGGATACTACCCAAAATCAAAAACCTCAGGACAAATATCAGCACGCAACAGAATGTCAATGGGTCCTGGAGTATGGAAGTCTGGGTAAGAAAGATCTAAACTTTCGTAATGTATTTGTACATGTTGAAGCAATGCAAAATATGACATATTTGAGGTTATGTTATTAAGGATGAACATATACACATTACCTGGAAACCCTCATGAAGGAACGATTTTATCACACAAGTTACTGCACCTTTATTGGCCTGAACCACTGAAAGGCCTAGGCCACTAATTAGGTCATGTCACCTTTTCGGATGCAAACCCAATATCTTCACACATTCCTCAGATATGAACGAAACTTTTGATCCAGTATCGAGTTGAACACGAGCCCTCTGAAGATTACCACATGCATCCTTCACTCTCACAACAGCTGTACCTAGAATCACAGTGGCAGCACTAATGCTGGAACTAGTAAGTGAAACTACTTGTGTACATTGCTCACATGCATTGGTATGTCCTGCTATGCTATCCACATTTTCAGTCTCATCAACTGATTGTGGTGGCACTTGTTTACTAACCCTGTTGGCATCTGATGTGGGATCAGGATGAAGTAAAGTGTGGTGGCGTTTATTGCAACATTCGCACGAAAGTTTTGAAGCACATACATTAACATGATGGGATTTTAAGCAATTGAAACACAGATTGCATTGGTGCACCACATCTTGCCTCTTAGGAAGTGTGTGACCAAGACACACAGGACATTAAAAAATGTTATGGCCCTGATTACATACGATACACGCCCATTCTGAACTGTCAAAGAAGGATTTCTTAGAATTAGTTCTAGTCACAGGTTCAACCTTCCTTGTTGTGCTACATGATGTGGACGTCACTGAAGCAGCAGACATCAATGCTTTGCAACGAAACTCCAAGAGCTGCACAAATTTAGGCATCTTTACTTCTTTATGATCCAGCTCAAAATAACGTCACGTTCCCGCATCAAGTTTACATAACACAATTTTTAACATCACAAAGCACCACTAGTCCACTGGAAACTTCAACACTTTCAGCTCACCTAGGTTTTCCTTCAATACATCAACTAGACATCTAAGTTTATGCGCTCAACCTTCTGTTACGCCTGGCGCATCAATTATGTTTTCCCAATGCATCGTAGCTATTTGACGCACATCTTGGTATCGCTCAGTTAACGTCTGCAACGGTAATTTATAATTTCCTTCGGACAATGGTACAGATTTGACGAGGTTAAGTGACTCCCCAGTGAGAGATGTGAGAAAATACTGCTGTTTCTCAACATCTGAAAGCTAACTGTTAGTATGCACTATCACACTGTGACAATTCACAAATAATGTACAATAGAAAACATGTTTCAATACCCTATATTATATATTAATACAATTTGAATTCGTAAACAACCTTTAGAATGGCTAATAAAATATATCACAGCAATAATTATCACAGTTGTTAATAATTTGTTTAATTGATTTAAAGTTCTTTGTATTTACCTTGGAGCACCAAAGAGAGAAAAATAAAATATTATAAACATAATCTTAGAACAACAAACCCTTAAATAATACAAATTCAAAATTCAATATATTTAACAATTGATTAGAAAGGTTTCCATTTTCTTTGACTAGAACACAGCACCCATTTGACTCTTATTAAAAGGTAAGCAAAATAATTACTCCGGGAGGCAGTAGTCGCATAAGACCCATTACGACTCCGGCCATTAAAATTACAAAAAATTATAAAAAATGTTACGCCCCAACGATATAGTCGTGGAAACAGCAAAGCATGTATACTCATAAATACTTGGGCGGCTAACAAGGACAAACCCGACACGTTAAAACAAGAGAAGCACAGCAACGCGACACCATAGTTAAGCCGGAACGTAATTTTTAAGGGCGACCGAAACCAGAATTTTTAAATGCCTAGTCTTACTGCACACCCAAGATACAGCACAACTATACAACACAAATTACAAAAAACATTAAAAACCCAACCGCAAGGTCAGTGTTCTCCACGACTTACCATTTTACTGCCCATCGCTCAGTAGCCAAACTGGCATACTGCGTCAGCCCAGTAACATAATGTCGCGTTGTCCACTACTGGACGAAGGTGAAAGTGGTTAAGCCATCGCGTACTAGCGACGATCTGCGGCGTAAGCGAAAAGTAGCAGACTTCGGACGGGCGTAAAGTAGAGCAGAATATGCAAAACCCCGACCGAGCAAGGACTCAAGTAAATTATCCTGGCCTATAAAAGATTGTTACAAGAAGGGGGAAGGGGAAAGCACGGATGGAGTATGAGGAGGAAAAGGGATGGGATCCGAGCTGAGCAAAGAGTACACCACCGCGCAGAAGTAGATGGCGGTAAAAACATTAATGTGACAGCGCTAACGTCGTAACACTATAAAACTCACAGAAACTCGTCTACTGTGTCATTTGCCCACTGAATGTCGGTAGCTTCACAGACGTAGATTTGACGTCAACATTTGATATCCCGTTTTCTTTATAATTTTTCGTCGACTCAACGATCGTGCTGTGAACCTCTAAAATTCGATAATAGGTCGAGTCAAAGTTTTCCATATCTGTGTTTAGAGACTCGACTCGGTCTGGTTTAATAGCTGCTAGCTGAACGATGATGTCTTCAAAATCTATTTTCAGTTGTACTAAATCACGGCAATGGACTTAAAAAAAATCTACTCGCGTCCTGTCCTGTTCAACTTCATTAGCTAGAGAAAGAAGTGGCTTTAACCTGCATTATGTTAATTGCAGTCTCCCTTCCAACTTTGTTTTAGCGACATCGTTGCTACGAACGTAAACAATAACACTGACAGCAACAGGTGTACCAACATAACATACAGCGCAGCAGTACTTACATAGTGGTTCGATATCTCGAAAAGCTCTATCGATCAACGCTTGTTCGTCGACTTCACGAACAAAGAGCCCGACCAGCGACCGTTACAAACGTAAACAAAGGACAGAAACAAAAGTTAATTTGATATTCAAGCAAAACTTCCAAGTCCGTAGTTTGCCTAAATACGTGTTCAACGAATCCGGCCCGGAGGACCGAAATGTTTTGACTTGCTTCACTGGCGGCAATGTTCACAAGTCGTCACACACCCGATACATGTAGAGAATATGTCTTACCACAAACACATTAATTTGTTTTCATAGCACATTTGCATGAAACAGCTGGCGATTAGGTCAAGGGTAGTCCACACTCGGTCGATGTAGCATTTACAATATCCCGAACAACCTAGTCTCTGACGACCGGACGCAACCGTTCCCGACCGTAGTAAGCAAGGTACTACTATGGCGGACACAATCACACTGCACCTGTCGTCACCAACATGGCCGCCACAAAACGTGGATAAAACTGACATGTCTCAACAACCTTTATGTTAATATAAGTATGAAACTCTTGTGGCACATGACATATTTAGGAAACAATCAAACGTAGGGTGATTTTTCGAATGTTTGTTTCAAAAAGTGTGAAGATACTGTGTGAATCGAGTATACAATGCAGTCCCGTTCCAGAGCAAAAACACGGCCACTGTTGAAACGACCCACTCTTGTGCAGATTTCGCCCCCTCCTCCCGCAAAGTTCTTTTTCTTTTTCAGGTGTGCTCAAAAATACGAATCTGTTTAGTTACGGCATTTTATTTGGTACGAGACACGGGTTAATTTATTATTATTATTATTACTATTATTATGCATTTTTAGTAAACGTAAATCAAATTCATTACCTGCATTCTGCACAAACTTTTATGTATATTTCGACATTTGTTAAAAAAGTAAACGTATCTCTTTTCAACAGCAAATATAGCAAAAAATAATTATTTTCGTAGTATTTAAATAAGCCATTCATTCGACAATAATATATTCACTGTTTCCGTTTACTGATATTCTACCTACTACTACACACAGGAATGATCCAATCCTTTACTTCTTCAATAAAATAAGTCTTTCCTTAAATAGCCATCAAAAGTTTAACAAATTTAAAATTTGGGCGCTTTTATTTGCTCTACATAAGTTACGCCTCCTAAAAAGCTGGTGTGATTATTGGTGTGCAAATTACACGCAGCCAAACAGTTGAAAGAAACTATTATATATGCATGACGTCACCATCAGTTGGAAGATACAAGTTTTATTCAGTTTTGCTTGCATGCTTAGGTGACAGAAAGCAGCCTACAATGATCTCTGTATTTCCTTTCATGCAGCAATGCCGAAGTCGTCTTGACAATATTTTCCGCCCTAGTTGGCACCACAGTTTGCACGATATGGCTTATTCCTAGGCGATGAAACGTCGAAAACTGCCATTCTTGTGTGAGACAGAATGTTAAAAATTTCAAAAAGGGAGAGCAACGATACTTTATACCAAGTTCATTACTGTGAACGATTTATTAGATAGATTTGTCGGATATATTTGCACACAAGAAACACTTACTGAGATATGTGGACTGCTGAGTTCGATACGTCAAGTATATTTCCTTGCTTTCCGATTTCCAATACTGAATTATTTCTTCTCCTCGAGAAGCCGCCTTAACAGCGCCTATGGGGGGATACGGTTTGCCTTGAGTTCCTGTCTTATTTATACAATGAATTGGATTTATTTGCATGCGCTTATTTCAGACACGTGCCACCCGAGGACGCTACATATTGTCACCATTTGGCTAATATTATCGTGACCGAGTGAGGTGGTGCAGTGGTAAACCCCGGGAGGACACGGGTTCAATGCCCGGTCCGCCCATTCGGGTCTCCATTTCCCATAATTATCCAAAACAACTCCAGGCGAATGCTGGAATTGTTCCTCAATACAGGTCATAGCCGATTCCTTCCCAATTCCCAGATAGCGTTCCCTTACTAAGACTCGTGCCGTTCAGAGAAATTTAACTATAAAATAAAGAACAGGGCGCTGTACTAACGAGAAAGGGGATAGGGAAGTTCCTATACGGCTCACACCATGGCCATTCAATTAGCGGCCCGCGGACACGTTTGCCCACAATATAAATATTTCATCATCACTTTTTCTGATAGTAATAACTTTTGAATACAAATGCATATTTTAACATAAACTGTAACTATCACAAGAGTAAAACTTGTAATAACAATACATGTAAATAATTTATTTTTTTACATATTCGTGTAAATATACTATGCATAAGTGAGCCACGACTTTGTAATAAGTGATTGTGCCCCGTCAAGCATCGTAATTATAAGAGGCCCGATGGGAAAACCAACTAAAAAACCCTGATGGGTATTAACAGTATACGTATACACTAACATTGGAGTAACATACGCACTGAGCTAGCTTATAAAAGTTAATACTGCCGAGAAAATAATATGGAAAGTAGCTGTAGGTTTATAAAGCGTGGTGTTGTAGATGATTGGTCTATTTTGTTGGCATTCCTATTATTTTAACTTGCTTGGCCGTTACCAACCGTTATTACATATTCCATTTTGTGTTTTCAACACTGCTAATTTGCAATGATTTTAAGTTTTAAAGTCGTTATAAGGGTTTCGTAAATAGTTTTAAAGTTGTTTGCTGTGCAACGAATGCGCATTTTAATGTATTACTGTACACTTATTTGGGTGTGGGAAAATACGCGTGTAATAAGATTTCGTGCTTCGTTACGAAAATTCTAACCACAAAGTAAATGAAAAAAGTTTACATCCCCCAGAAAGTACTCTCACAAACTCCTGAATTCTTAATTGTCAACTTTCCTAACTTTCACTGAAATTAGAGTTGTTTCTTACCTTTCACAGTACATAAAAAATATACATATATATCATGAGCTTTGCGCAAGTATGTAGACAACGATTTCGTACTACAGGGACAAAAAACCTTTCAAAATTAAAAAAAAAAAAGATTTATATATAAATATATATATTTGTAAATAGAATTTATAATCTATATACTCAAATGAGCCCATAACGTTTTTGTTAAAAGTTTTTCTTTTATTCCGCATGCTATAAACAAAATCTCGGTAAATTATGAATAGTTTATAGAACTTATTGGTTTTGTGCTTAGTGGTTGGCAACAAATAATCGTTTATGGGGCCAAATCTGGCCAACACATAAGAACCGAAGTCAAACCTGTCAGTGCCAACTTTTCATAAGTAAGTCAGGGGAGAGAGACTATAACTACGCTGCCATTATTTCACCTGTCTTTTAGCTGAGGAAGAACACGCACAAGAATATGGCACTCGTCCTCATTTATTACGGTTTGCATTCAATAACCACGCACTTAAAATTCATTACAACATTTTTAAATCTTACCGTTTTTAACAAATTAACCGTAGGTAGAGTATGACAAAATATGATATTCAAATGAAAAGGTGGAGTGGGTAGAGAAAGGGGAGCTGTAGAGAATTCCAACCCATCTGCTGTAGTTGTGCCACTGGAGAAACCAACTGGGGTGAGAGTACAACCGGCCGAGATGAATGCAAGTGCTAGCCAAACAAGCTTGGCAAGCGGCGTTGCCAAACCGCTATTCTGTAATTCTCGCTCAATAAAGAACTATCGTACAGCGTACCATAAATATAATATCAAATAAATTTAATTTATATAATGAACTAGTTTTTACAATACTTGCTGTAGATGTTTCGCGGTTGAGTAGTTTTAAACGAGAATATTGATAACAAATCACCATTCAGCAAGTGCACAGATAACACTTGGCCGACTTATGAATAGTCGGTGCACACATGGCAATGTTAGGCCTTTCTCAATTTAAGGAGCGCTCTTCCCGACGAGAGGGATCTTTATTGCACTTGCGCTCATCTCCCTCTCTCGTTTTGGGACTATGGCCTCTATTTAGCGTAAACAAGAAACAACATACGACGAAAACACGTGACAGTTTCTATCAGTATTTATATATGCAAACATATGCGTAGAAAAATAATAGTTGAAAAACTATAGTGTAAATAGTTTCAAATTTGAAGTTTTTTTTTTTTTGCGGCCGACAATGATTTACCGTCAAATGTTATTAGAGAGTGCAATAAATATTAGTTATTTTTATGGTTAAAACTGTTACACGTTATCATAAACTAAATTTATTTGCAATTTAAATATGATGCCGGAACAAAATTTTACCTATACGCCATTAAAAATAACTATTTATTTTATTCCTATTTAGCTATTTAAAAATGTATCGGGCTGCCGGTTTCAGATCTCAGCACAGCTAATTATCAGTATTCTGAAACCTATAAATAAATTAGCTTAAATATTTATGTATAGTCCAGTGCAAATAGGCCTAATATCGTTCAAACCCAGACATTAAAAAAATCAAGCTAAAAAATTGAGGATATATACTAGACACCCTCCATAGCAACCCGCTAAAATTCCCAAAAATCTCGCGTCGGGTTTTCCACAATTTTAAAAAATATGTTCATTTTGAATTTTTGCTTAAAAGAATTTTTTTTTTAATGGCAGCACCTAAACTATTGGACCTAAAGGGCTAAAGTTCTTTGTAAATGTTTGAGATAAAATTTTCTTCACACTGTATTAAATTCATTACACATTTATTGTTTTTATGAGGCTCACGTACCTTTAAAGAAAAATTTATTAAATATTTGGGGTAAAGTTAAACTAGTTCAGTGAATCATATATAAACGGCGACTCGTATAAAAAATGATTTTAACAGAAACTGTAGAATGTCAAAAGACATATCATAATCACATACTATATAATAGATATTACAAAATGTAGCCCCACAGCGCAACCCATTATCATGGGAGGCGCGACATTTGGCTAGGCGAGGACATACTGTAATATGGCACATTGCGATTCCTACTCGCAAAACGAACTTCTCCGTATTTTCGCAATGAAAATAGCAGTTATACATAATATCCCTTTCTGTTATTCATATGGTTAAATAATTCATTATATTGTCACACTTCTTTTTCTAAAATATGGTTTTCTTGCAAAAATGGGCCGTAAAAAACCATAACAATATGGTTAATGTTTATTTCGTTGTGCATTTCACTATTGCTACGATGTAGCGAAAGTTTCAATTTAAAGAAATGGCAGCGATTAGAAAAAAAAGCAGATGTTGGCTTATTTTCAAACCGTAGCCAGTTTATGCGGGCAGCTCTAGGAAAAAGGGTTCCTTGGCTGGCTTCATGTGCATCGCCCATTTCAAAGAAGCTCACCTCTTATAGTGTCCCTTTCCAGTGGCATAGTTGCCGATGATATTGTAAACTGTGACAATGCTGACGAACTTGGTAAAGCATCGATGAACGAAAAAAAAGGCAAACAATTTAATGAAGTTCACATCAAGCGAAAGAACGCTGAAATCTTTGGCCAGCATGAGAAAATCAATTACGAGATGAAGTTGTATGCATTAATACAAACCAGCTACTACATCGCATGCTGTGCATTGTGAAGAGCGAAGAAATCGCCGAATGCTTGAAATACGAACTTGCTTCATATCCTACATCTCTTTTTGATGGATGTTTTATGCGCAAAGGCACGAAGCCATCCTTATAGTCCTGTATAGAAAACGTTGGGTCTTGCAGTAATGTGCCATTATGGCCTTCTTTTGCTATCAATGGGGGACATCTAGTTCCCAGAGTTGTTAGACAAATACCAGCAACATATCGTGAGGTATGTGACTAGTACATTGCATATATGAAAAGCCTTTATCATTGTATTTGATGGATATAGCAGTGCACCAACTACAAAGGATGAAGAGCACTTCAGGCGGGCTGGTAAAGCACAATCGAGTGTGTTTGAAGTGAAAACACATTCAAGTTTGTTTTCCCCTAAATGAATTCCTTGGATATCCAATGAACAAAACTAGGTTCCCTTATTTGTTCACCTGCCACCTCCAGTTTCAGGATATCAAGTGTCGAATGCTCATGCAGATGCTGACAGACTGATAGTGTCAACTGCAGTGAATATGTCAATATATGTGATATTGTTTCTGATGGAGTGAATACAGATCTGCTTGAGTAGAGGGTTTTAGGGGCTCCGGGAACAAGGACTGGGAGCTTTAGATTTGTGGATTCGTCCACCATCTTAAATTATGTAACTGCCACCATCTTGGATTCCGCCATATTGGATGCTCTTAATCTTAACATTTCTGAGTCAGCAATTTGGTTTTTGAGTCAGCCATCTTTTTTCGCCATTAGCTATGTGGTTTTTGCTGTCCGCCATCTTGTTTCTGCTGTCCGCTACATTGTCCACCATCTTGTTTCTGCCACCCATCATCTTGTCTGCCAACTTGTTTCCACTTGTCTTATATCTATATAATCTGTTGCTATGGGGCATGCCAGTCGTTCGACCACCATATTTGTTTATGGAGATGGCAGCTAGAGTGCGTGTGTGTGTGTTTAGGGATTTGGCTACACGATTAATCGAACGCCATATTGGTTCTTGAGTTGGCCGCTAGGAGTGCTGCTATTTTTATTTAATTTCCAGAACTTAAAAAATCCAGTGGAGACCAGCGATAACGATCCAACCCCCCTTGACATGGAAAATTGGACCTACACCTTAGACCACTCGGCTACTCAGGCAGGTAGAAAAAATGTTACAATATGTTCATGTTTTTAATCTTTAATAAGCATAGATATATTTTGCTGTCTGCTGTGGGCAGCCCTATTGTTTGCGACAGTAATTTTTTTTAGACTGCTATAGTCCACCATATTTGTTGGACTTACAATATTTTTCCCACGTTAGTCGGCAGACACACATAACCAATCCTTATANTATATAATGGTTTCCCAATACTATGTAGTCAATTATAACATTTATTTAAGTAGTAACCTTTAATGTATGCTTGTTTTTGGAAATACCATGCAGTCATTTATGAAATATTTTAAACTCATATTTAAGTAGCAACCTTATGTATTTTTTTATTCTTGCATTGGCATGTTATATGAAAAACATTTCGTATAACTTAATTTGATGGGGGAAAGTAAGTTTCTTAAAAATACAACAAAAATACAAAATTTTAAACATATTTTTAAGTACAGATATATGACATCATGAAAAAAAAATATTCTTCAGTACTGCACACTAGTCTTTGGAAGGCGACATCTGACATCATCATGGAACTGTTCTTCAGTGCTACTAGCTAACTATGTCCGATTTTGGTATCCACGAATCCTGTGATTTGGTGAAATCCAGCCAGCATACTAATACTTTATTTCCTTTCCGTTTCAACATTTTTTCCACGAGGTATGTATGGGGAAACTTTGTTACCTGAATTTCTTGAGCATCGAATCCTCCACAAATAGGTTCCCCATTCAATCTTCATGATAGTAGTTCCGTGGTTCATAATGACGCATTTTTGCTACTTGGAACAGTTCGTTCAACCACCCAGGTTTGTAACCAAAATCAAAAGTTCCCTTCATTCGTGATATGCATACATAATCACCCACACACACTTTAAGTTTGTGTCCCTCCAAAATTTTTCTCGTTTTTAAATACTGTGTATTAGTGAATCATCCACAATATCTACAGGACGTGTAACCATCGCAAAGTGAAGTTTATGATTATAAGCATATATGAGTTTAGGCAACACATTCAACCACTTGTAGATTCCATGTGCCGAAAATCGCTTCCACATTTCTGTTTTCAAATTGCGATTAAATCTCTCAACAATTACGACCCTCATACCAGGGTGGGTAGAATAATGATTTATCTTGTGTTTTTTTTATAAATGCATTAAATGCAGGATTGTAGAATTCCTTGCCGAGATCTGTTTGTAAATTTTTGGGTGGGCCTTTATCCTGCAAAACAACTTTCGTTGCATCAGCAACACATCTCCCTGTTATATTCTTCACTGGTACACTCCATGCATACTTACTGTAACTGTCAACTAAATTCAGCATTTATTTGAAACCTTTGTTACCATTTTATTATGGTATCATATCTACTAAATCCGCCTGGTACAGATCTCATAAACCAAACACTGCCACTTTACGTCTGGGGTAGTTACACCTAGCTGACTTGTGGAGCTCAGCAGCTATTTTCCTTATTTTGATTGATGGAAGGGTTGTTGTCCTTCAGATGCGCATTTGTAAGTTTCAGCAGACATTTGTACTCATGTAATGTCTCCCGTGAATAGGTACCAGGGTTTGGTTTAAACAGTAATACATACAGTCCTGTACCAATTTGTACATCACCATTAGAGAGAAAATAATTTGCTTGTCCCCCAAAACCCACTTTTTATTTCGCCTGTACACACCATAAGTTTTATCATTAAACCGAGATGTGTACGATATCTAGTAATTGCGAACGGATGTGCTACGGAAATTTGGTCTCTCTTTCCTTTGTTTCCAAACTGATAAAGGTAGATCCTCTTCGTCTTCATCATTCACCGGCAACTTCCGTTTCGTTTTGGCCCTGGGTTCAACGTCTGTTTATTTCTTCACTTCGCGGTTTGGAACTGATAACTGCAAATTATCCAGTCTTGAAGTAATTGGTTTGAAGGCCTCTTCCAAACATGCATCACGCTCCATTCGTGTACGTTTCGCCAATAAATATTTTCCACGAAAATTTTCGACCATGCGATTCCTCTGCAAAAGTCGATATTATGCTGAGAATTAGAATTGTTACTACAACAACAGCTGGTTTATATACTAATTTGCACCAGCCTGCGATATGCCAGGTCACTTGTTCGACTCTTCACCCTTTTTTCCACAATGTGCATCCAACATTTCACGAATGTGCCTGCAATGCACATCCATTGCCTCCCACAAATGCATACAATGTTTCCATGTCTTGTCGTAAGTCATGGTGGCAAGGGCGACGATAATTTTGCTCATAATCGTTTCCTCTAGTTGCACGAACTTCGCATCCAGTAGTGCTTCCATTTCCATTATATATAAGTGAGTATGTGTCTTACCGATGTGGCCAAATTTCGTCATGCTAAAGTTGTTCATGTCATACATTTTCGCACATAAACCAAGGAGACAGATTATGCGTAAATAACATATATGCCACTGTTTATATATTAATTTTGGGAGGCGGGCAAGGGAATGGAACTGTAGGCTTTCGCACACCAGGTAACAGAGCTGGAGGATGCAAATTTCGAAACAGGAGTGGGTGATTTGTTCGAAAGAGTTTTTTTAATGGAGTCTTCTAATCTAGTCAGAGGAGCTGTTATCGCATCTTTGACATGTTTACAGTTCTCCCAAACATCATCGCTGCTTTCCAGAGAGGTTAAATTCTCGTTAAATTTCTCGCTCAGTCGATTCTCGATAGTATCAAGTTTGTTTTCCAGTAAATTAACAGTGAACACAGAAACAGATCTGAGGTTTCCGGCGATGGAAATTGCTATCATTTTGAGCGTTGCCATTAATACTCTGATGGTTTCCGAATTACTAGCATGGATGTACATCATGTTAACAGCATCGTCGCCATTTTTGGGTTCGCCAATATTTTTAAGCCGTTTCCCAAGTACCCTACAGTGACAATTTTCAGTACGCATGAAGCAGCTTTCGCTCCAACATTTCAGACCATTATGACCAAATTTCGAAATGACATAGCTCATGTTTTTCTACTGATGTAGGACAATATACTGATCAAAAAAACGTCGATACCTATCTTTAAGTAGTGTAAAATCTTTAACTATCACGATAAAACCATATGGCTTGTTCCAGCAACATGCGCACATTTCCTTAAATTTTTCGAAAGGCATGTCGGTATTGACGTGATCGGAATAGACATGTCGCAAGTTTACGTCATCCGTGCTAAATAAAACAGGCGTGTTTATATTGCCATGCAGTAATTGTTTTGGTATATGAGAATAATTTTCACACAGGTAAAAACAATTCACGCTAATATGTCTGCCTATGCTGAATGCAAGTCTATTTCTCACATGCCACATCATCGAAAACCAATACTAAATTTGGCAATGCCTCACTGGATGGCACAACCGCATCATTTTCGCTGTAGGGAAAGCAAATAATACCATTAACAGCTTGCAAAATTTGAGCAAGTCGCAGGTACTTGGGTTGTGTAGTGATTTAGAGTGCAGATAAACATTTTCATAATGTAAGCCAATCGGTTCCTCCAGCAAACTCACTAGCACGCTTGTATTTTTTTTTTTTTGCAATTGGAAGGCCCTGCTATGATGCAGCGTATTGTATTAGGTAACAGATCACCATGGCGTGATTCACGTGAAATGCCGTTGTACTCTGTGGTGATTCGTACAGGAAGGTAACTGTCCAGTTTGACGATCTCCATTTCAATAATAACAAAGCAGAAAAGTGATGGTACTGATAGAGTTTGCATCCATTGTCTAGTCTAGGGAAGTGGGTGCCCCCCCCCCCAAAAAAAAGTGTGGTGAAATAGGCGGACATTTCACATTCAAAATTGTATAAAATAATGATTACCAGGCTGTTTGTGTCAGTATGCTGTTATGTCATGCAGATAAAAGATCAAAAGTGTTCGTAGACTAGTGAATACGTTTATAAATAAGCTTATTTTCGAGCTAAATATACCTGGTAATGTTGTGTGACACATGCATGCTTTTGTAAGTAGGATTTCGTTTAAATGTAGTGTTTTACAGCTGTTTTTTATTCTAGGCTACTCATGCTGCAATCCAGGAACAAAACCTGCAAAACACTTGGCACGTGATGATGCCGGCGTGACAGCATTGGACGCTGCTTGCAAATACCACGACATCGCATATGCCGTCAGTGACCAATTGGAGGACAGGCATGCAGCTGATGCGATTCTTGCAGTCAAAGCGCGGAAGATTGCTAAATTGCCTGAGACTAAGTTCGGCGAACGACTTGCTACCTGGAGAGTTAAAAAATAATGAACATGAAAATCAAGAGAGGAATGGGCCTACAGTTTGGAAGAAAGGAAAAAAGTAGGACACGGAGGAAAACAAGTGAAGGAGGGAAATGCGGTGGTTTTTTTGCCTTTTTTATTGCCTGGATTGGAAACCCTGGGAGGTTTGATTAGTGGAGTCTCTGGTATTGCTAGAGCAGTCGACACTGCTAAAAACTAAGGCAGACCGCTAGTCGAAGACTTTATTTGCGACCGCATCCAGTAGGCGGTGGGCAAAAACGGCGAAAATAAATCAGGCACTCGAACGGAAAGAGGCGATCTTAAACTCGTCTAATTGACGTCTCAAAAGCATAGACATAAAAAAGTTTGCTCACAAATTACAAATATTAAATTTCCGAGGTGTTTACATGCGAGGTAGTTTGGAAATAACATAATCTACTATGACAGCTTCGGCAGCCTGAGGCCTCCATTAGAATTGCGCAAATACTTCCACGGGTCAAAAGTAAGCTATAACGATACAGCGGAGCAGTTGCTTATCCAGTGAAACTGTGGCCATTTATGCTTGCGATTTCTTTCTGGGGGTGGATAAATATTGCAGACATAAGAGTAGTTAAACACTGGTAGCATAGTCGTTCATACATTCGAAATATGAGCATCACCGTTATACTGTCAGGTAAGACGTCGGAGTTCCGCTCCGTATTTCCCACCATTAAATTTAGAAGGTGGCTGGTTCATTGCATTAACAGATTTCCATACGTATTATTACATGCCAAATATTGACGACTCAAACTCTTAATTCCCTTATGTGAAAGTTGATGATGGTTCTACCTCCAGGTAAGTTTTAGTACCTACAGGCAGTTACGAAATTGACGACATTTCTGCTTACCGGAGGTATGCATTGCAGCCAGACAATGTGA
This sequence comes from Clitarchus hookeri, assembly GCA_002778355.1. Lineage (NCBI taxonomy): Eukaryota > Metazoa > Arthropoda > Insecta > Phasmatodea > Phasmatidae > Clitarchus > Clitarchus hookeri. The sequence continues at coordinate 997,639 of NQII01000189.1, read as the reverse complement.
CTTTGCTTCGACTTGGTAATACCTTAATAAGTGAGATGATGTGTAGTGCAATTGTCCATTTCACGAAAAGTGATACACTAGCTTCCATGCTAGGTTTCGAAAATAAAAATTTGTGAAGCAAATAAATTGCACAAGTCTACACGACCTGCAAACATTTTACCGGTAAATTTAATAAGAATTACATTTAATTTAGTTGATGATTCACACCTTAATGGTAAACCAGGGCAGATAATTCACGAGTTTTTACTATGATTCCCCTCGGTTTTAAACTTGTGGAGGCCCCCAAAGTGCTCATTTATGCACCAGTCGTGACGAAGAGTACACAAGAAATAGTAGTCAGAATAGCAGATCAGGAAAGTATATCTAATTAATTTTCAAGGGGAAGAAATCACACTCCACTTGCATTTAAAGAAAAAAATTATAAAAACCGGATACGATAGCAGACCAATAGTTAGTACATATCGTGCAGTTAGTGTTTTAACACGTGGGAACGTCCTTTTCCTTAAAATTCTAGCCTTTAAGGTATGTTAAAATGGACGCAGAAATACTTAATGTAGAAGAATCAGCGAGTTACGAAGATAGTATTACAAAGGCAGAATTTCATTCATATTCGTCTTACTTGCCCGGTCCATATACGCTATCGCCGGAGGTTCGCATCCCTCTACAGAATCAAGACATTTATACGGCGCCATGTAACCCATATTTACGTTCCCATTGTTTGATTACAAGGGCTAACGGTGCTGCTCCTGCAACCATCAAAATGATCAGAAATTGTATATTATATTTGATAAACAGGATTTCGTATGAATTAAATAATGCTGAAGTGGATTACAGTATAGATGTTTGTGTAACATACGCCATAAAAAAAACTACCTCTCGCTCATGGGTAGCCAATTGCCTGCGTTGAAAATTGAGAGGTGGGGTCTTGAACCCAATTATGCAGTGCCTGTTTACGAATGTGGAGGATTCGAAATTTGCGTTCCGTTATCAATGTTGCTCGGTTTCGCAGAGGATTACAAACGCATAATCATAAACTCCAAACAAGAGTTGTTACTCCTTCTAGCCAACATGCAAACGAATGCGATAAAGGGTACTGACGAAACTCCAGAGGCTGTGAATCTGTCGATACACAGCATCGATAAACTCTGTCGATACACAGCATCGAATGGCTACTACCTCACGTTCAGGTGAAAATGTCGGAGGTAGTAAAGTTATTGAAGTATGTGGACAAAGGTCGAAATTTTGACATAGCTTTCCGTTTGTGGAGTTTAAAAACTTACCCGAACCTAACACTGTCTTTAAATGTAAACCGGAACGTTAAATATAGTTTTGCAACCGAGAAACCAAGATACATTATCCTAGCATTTCAGATAGCAAAACAAAATGACATAAATGCAGATCGCTCCAAATTTGATCATGCAAAGATAAAGAGTGTTAAAATATTTCTTAACTCTGACAGTTTTCCTTAAGAGGATTTAAATAAAGATTTTGCGAATGGTATGTATATGTTGCCATACCAAATTTTTGCTGATTTTCATATATCCTATTATGGTCAATTGTCATCTCCAACTCTTGAACCGAATGCTTTTGCAAGCACCGCACCTCCGCTAGTTTTCGAATTGTGCAAACAAGATGACAGCATTTCCACGGGCGGCATAGATTGTCGAATATGAATGACTGCAGCAGAAACTTTTCCAAGCATATGCTCTAATAATTCACAACCGTCTATCCACATACAATGTGCGTGATAGAGTCGTTAAAATACTGCCATAACTACGAAAAGTCTAATTGACCTTACTCATGTTCATGAACGTTCAAGGGCACCAGTCCCAAATTTGATTTATAATTAAAGAAATTAGCGTAGCTTACACTGATGGCAGCACTAAGACATGTACATTCCTTCCCTCTTTTCAGTGGCATTTACTAGATGAAAAAAGTAAAATCACTAATAGATGGTTACCAAAACAATATCATGGGATACCATGGCAAGATGGCAACATAAAATAGGATAAAATAAACGGTATACTCACTGCATTGTTGTCCGTAGAAATTGATAAAGTAGTGTTCGTGGCCGGACTAGAACAAGACCGTTGGCTGGGAATCCACTGCGATAATAATATAAAAATTTTCGATTTGCAAACAGAGTATGGGTGCCCGTCATTTAAAATTTAAAAGCACAGTATGCGAACCTTAAACATACTTGCAATGCATGCGAGCAGTAGGTGCTTATCTTGTTCGCGTCTCAATGCACTGTTTTTTACGAAATTGGGTGCTGGAATGCAGAGACGATTCGTTAGGCGGTTGGACAAACACACAAAATCATTGCCACACACTTATGGGCTATAAAAACAAATAAATTATCCAAGTGAGATATCCTGCAGGCCTATAAAAATACATAAAACCACAGCGAAAAACAAGTACATAAGCCACTTGAACCTCTGCTTCCCTGCGCGCATGTATATATCAATCAGTGATCATGAACGGACTTTTAGAAAAACTGAATCGCGTTGTCGTGCAGTACAAGAAGCTACGTGATTTGGAAACAGGAAAAAAGTACGCAGCAACAGATTTTCAAGTTATCGATACGCCATACGGAAAGAGCGTTACTTGTGTGCTAAACTTCGAATTTCGAGTCCATTTGCCGAAGCGGTGTCTACAGTTAATTAAGGTGGGCGATATGAAAGCACTCAATGAGTCGACAGTAAACGTTATGTACAAAGGCATGCAGCTTGGTGGAAACGTTAAAAAATATGCACATATTATAATATTAATGATGAGAAAATTTCTTCGAGCTTTAGTGTACAACTGACAGGCCTTCCTGCGCGCACGCGTGTAATCATGTATGCAACTTTCAATCCGATCGATGTCGGAAAATATGGAGACGTTACAATTTGAAACAGTCGGGTGCATTTCAAGCCTGCACGTCAACCTGAACGAATTGAAGGATGCAACGAATTGTAACACTAGAAATGCAGCAATGAAGAAGACTGCTTCACCTTAATTCCAGTACCATGCAGTTTCATTGTCTGTCCAGTGTATCATTTGCACCCAGACTCCAAACTACCAACTACTACTAGCAATCTGATGTCGCAAGCTGACGAAGAAATCATACGTCAAGTTTGGTCTGCTCAAAGAATCAGCTACGAGATCAAGCGACCGGAAAATATCATCACGAGGTGGACGGAGCACTGCAACAGAGATTGTCACACCACCATTTTGAACCGAAGGAAGGTGGCTTGGGAAACAATGTGCTCGCCCGTAATGTTTGAAGTCTACTTGGCAACGTTATTTTGAAGAAAAAAAGCACGACAGCGGTCAGTCATCGTCACTGTCTGCTACTGTGAGGATTATTGCAGCCAACTGCTTCAAGAGATGTACGATTTGCGTAACTGTGTTCCATTCAAGCCAGAAGGTGTGGATGTCTACACAAGTTATTTTATCGGCTATGGCAGAGTTATCTACAAACCAAAGTTCGAGTTCGAGCAAGTGGAATTTTGTAATGGTACATATCATATGAGAGGTTATTATGATTTTTACGGTGAATTCCATGAACAAACTCTGCCATGCTACAATTATGAAAGATGTGCAGTTTTTCATCTTAGACCAAACAGCATGTTACCGACGAGTGCAGACAGTCTTGTAATTTGTGCTGAATCATGTGAAGTTTTCATAGAAGAAAGAAATGACGACTGGACTGACTACGGATTGGGATAAGCTGACTAGGAATGTATTTTTTACTGGAGCGAACACTTTCAGGGATTCGAACACTCGACTCTTTGCTGCCTTGTTCTCCATACGTTTGCCATATTTATAAACATGGAGTGTGTGCATAGATCTGACACTGGCCTGTGCCTAGTTATGAACCCAGATCCTCAGAATACGTAATCTGACAGTGGAGGGGTGGTCGAAGGTAAAATTATTTTTAGGAAAAAATGCAAATGCCTCGAAGTTGTTTGTGGCCTTATTTCCCGGCTACTGTGCCTATTGGCTGAAATTTTTAAATCGAGTAGTTATATAATGGCATGCAATGAGAAACGATCGTGCATTTCGTTCGCTGCCATCGACTATCGACTTGTCAAGATGTCTACTTTACATCCTGCAAATTACTACGTTAGTATGGAGCCCGGCTTAAGCAGAATAACATACACCTACTGGTCTACCAATTTGCTGCAAAACCTACACAGAAGAATGTCACTGTCAGTTTCATACAATGTTTGTTCATTAACCGACATTTTGCGAGCCCAGCCGCCAGATCGGGGACTGCACATGTTACGGCCAGTGTTATGTTTACAACATGCGAGCAGAAAAAAAGCTACTATGTCACCGGAAAGTCATTGCATTCGCCAAAAATCACGATGAGAAGGACATATTTCACTCACCAGACTGTATGTATGTTTGTGGCGCTATTGAATCCACTGGTCAGCTACCCTCTACATCCGAGAACGAGTCACCGTCAGACATGGTTGCCGGACTTTCAAAACCGCCTGCTCGCAACAACAAACGGAAAATCAGCGATAGGAACGAACCTGCGACCTACAGCAAGAAGAAAGGTAAACTATTACCATCAATGCCTGAACCCAAAGAAGACAAGACGAAAATGTCCGGCATTGGTTCCATGAATAGTAAATCGGAAACTTCTAAAACAGAATTCGCTTTACTTAGAATGACATTAAAGGAAATTGCGAACATAATTTTTTGTGACTCTATGAGTGCATTAGTCCTGCTAGTCGGAGAAAGTAAAGAAGAAAAAGAATCAGTAAAGTAAAATTATCCCTCATGGATGTTTTTTATGTGTTAAAAATAATAGCGTATCGTCATTGTTCAAAATAGTATTATTACGATTAAAACACAAGAAGCGAGGCCGGGTAAGGCAGGAATGCGGCCAACGACTGTTATTAAAACAATTTTCGCAAACAACGGGGACTGTTACGCAACGACTGAAAATGCAGGAATCTGCAGAAGTACGTAGAATATCTGGGTCTGGCCGACACAGTGGGGTTGCGGCAATTTCATCAACATCTAAAGGCAGCAACCCCGCCCAGGCTACAAGGGAGAGAGCCCATGGGAATCAAGGATATAGGAGAAGGTGGGAGTGAACGAGAAGTGTGGTGGACACGGCGGCTAAGGGCCGGGGTGTCAGTCGGCTTCGGCCCTCCCTGAACGGCGGACTCCGAGCGGAGATTGGGGGTAAGTGTCTTATGATAGGGTGAGAGCGCGAGCCCGGAGCCCCTTATATCATTGTCCTGCCATAACAGATTGTCCTTCATACCTACCTCGATCCCTAACCCCACCAACCACATCACGCTGTAATTATTGTAAGTTGAATAAGTAAAGACCCTCCAGAATCAATTAGTTTTGCTTAATTAATTGTCCCCCACTTCCCTTCATTGACTGCATGAACTATACTCATATAACAGTATTATAACTATACTCATATACTCTATAACTATACTCATATAATACTCGTATAACATTATTAAAAGGCGAAGATTCAGTGTAGAAGCAGCTGTCTGCATACTGAAGAAAGAAAATGGATGGGTTTCATCCTTTGAACAATTACATTGAGGTAGAGACCGGTGTAAACTCGGTCACATATACATATTTGGATGGGCCGTGAATGGCTACTTATACAGAAAAATGTGATGGAGAGAGACATTTTCTCCTGGCGCAAGAATCACAGATGTTTGAACATTGTCAAGAAATTGTACAGTGTTCCGCATATGGAAACTGCGTGGTTTTTTATATTAGAAAAAAAAACGCAATTACCACGTACTGCGGCTGAAGTCATGTCTTTCGCCAAAAATAAACAGGTCAGGATGTCTGAGATTGCTTCGCCGATCCTGCATGATAGTTCTACAGAGAAACGCAACAGTGACTCGAGGTTCGAACCAGAGACCTGAAGTTTCATGGAAAGTTCCATGAAGATTTCTGTGCGTGATAAAGTTCGGTATATTCGATGTACCGAATACGCTGAGAGGACTGTTACTACTTAGCACTGATTCACCAATCGTAATTCATTCTGTAAAATAAATCTCAAGGCGAGTTTTTAAATATGTATTAGAATCATTGTAAAATATTTTTTGTGGAAATACTGTATCATATTATTTAATCTCTAATAATTTTTGCAACTCAAAAAATTTATTTGTCAAGTGACATAAGAAGGAACTATTCTGCAGACCACAAAGTCACACAAGTTTGCATATGTGTAGTTGTAACTACATACGCATAGGAAGGCTGGTGTTATTTTAATTTGTAAGTCTACTACTGTAACTAACTAACTATTTTTGTTTGAAGTTACTGCATAATTCTGAAAGAAAATATTAACTAAAGTATACATATCTGCTTTCTGTAATGGACTGAATTTGCTTTCTAATGTATACAAAATCATTTTTTGCAATTTGTATGTATAGTTCTGTATATAAGTTGATTTTTGTTAACATTTATGTGTGAATAAAAACAGAATCTGTTGAACCAATTTAAAATGGGCATTTACAAAGAAACAAAAAATAAACATATTTTGGTGTAGAAATTTAAATTAAATTCATGACAAAAATGTCTTAATAATCGGAATAACATAAGCATTAATTTTAAACAAGTTAGCAAGTCATATGCAAATAGTATTCGGGTGTTTCTTGAAGGCTGGTTGTAAAATTTTCTCAGACACCAAGTTCACGAAAATGTTGATAGCAAAGATATTGTTTTTTTTTCGACCGCACTTTCTCCAGGAGACAAGCATTTAGACGGGATCCTGGTGTGTAGTAACATGCACGCACGCAGACATACGCTGTTTATCGGAAGTCGTACCTGGAGGGTAAAAATAATATACTTAACTCACTTCTCCTGCCTGAAGCAAATCCTCTACTTAGCACACACGCACGTACGTCTGCCTTCGTCAGGGACCTTCACTTGTTGAGTGACATGTGTGCAACCCCCCGCTAGCCAGAGACTTTCTACAAAGGTTATGCGACCTGTTTGTGACGACGCGGTGTAGTGTATAAAAACCCTACGCACCGTCGCGTCGTAATTATCCCACTCTTGCACCAGTGATCTTCGCTTGCGTACTAGAGATATTCGCCATTCCAGCTTTACTGCAAGTAATCTTCGAGGTTTCGTGCCCTCCATCTTCGTACTGTGAACTTGCGAGTTCCAAAGGTATGTTATTACATCTATTTTGTTTTATGAGCGGTCATATGTTTCAAGTAGCACATGTATGTGCTTACGTACTTTTTTAATGCACAATTTTGCAGCTTAAGTACTTAATGCCACCAGATAAACCTGTGTGTATATATGTATGTTCCGTCATTACTCATGCAGAGTTGCACAACTACATCGTCACCCACGAAACTGCTGTATTTTGATAGTATAAAAAAATAAATTTTTGTTAACATGAAGTCACCGCAACGCGCGGGGCTAGGAACTGGCGTGCAGTGTTCTCGTAGTGCCGCACGTACCTATGAGATTTTCTGTCACTAGCCCATAATTTTATTTGTGAAAAGGCTGTAGCAAGTTCAATACAAGCTCCTCTCGTAGTTTGACTCATAACTGGCTAGTATGCTTTAAAATAAAACACCCTGGAAAACTGCTTTTTTTAAAACTATATTGAAGGGCTCCAAAACAATATTTTCAACATGTGTGGTAACTTGAAATTAAAATTCCACTATCATCTGGAGATTACTGTCTTTGCATAATGAGAGCATTATTAATAGTTTTATCAAACAACCGGTGTTTCAAATACTCTGCAACGCAGTTCAAGCGTCAAGTGGGCAGAACCCTTATGAGTAAAAAAAAAACACATTTTCTGTGAAATCTTTGATGGTGTGAATATGCATACGTGGGTAATGTTCCATAAACATAAATTTTTCCCAGAAAAATGTAAAAATTAATTATCCAAGCCCCATATTATTTACTTTTATCAAATTTAGGTGTATTTAAAAAAAGTCACGAAAATGGTAAACATGTGCATTCTTTAGAGCTTCCTCGTGGAGTTTTCTTAAGCAGTATGAGAAATGTACAACTGCTGGCTTTAATCGCATGTAATAAAGTTCCAATATTACAGATTTGCACAGCATAGCCCCCCAATGAAACAATGCACTAACTTAAGACTATATTCATACAATTTTCACAACCATATTTTATCACAAAGTGTGTTTATTGAAATCAAAATGAGTGGTACGCAGCAATTTATTTGAATTAAAACACTTGGTTAACAGCTTCAGGCCTCTTTTGACTTAGTCTCTAAAAATATAACAGTAGTATGAGCGAATTGTGTAACAAATTTTCAAAAAAACATTCTTTGAAATTATAACATGGCCATTTAATATTTTATACGAATTAAGACACCATTTTAAAATGAACTTGTTTGTTTTTTTAAGTCAGTTTTCCCCCAATATCATAAATTTTTCAGGTGATTCCATACCAAACGCAAAAGCAACTTATATAGACCGTTCATAGTAAATTATTGAACACTTATAAAATCAACATTTAAAACATGACACAGCACCTACCTCATATATATATATGTATATATATATGTATATATGTANACAGCACCTACCTCATATATATATATATGTATATATATATGTATATATGTATATATATATATATATATATATATATATAGACACTCACACACTCACACTCACACACACACACACACACTAGCGAATCAGCCCGGCTTCGCCCGGGTACAATTGAGTTTTACAGTGATACACTAATAAATAAATTGGGAAAAGACAATTCATTTATATGAAAACAGAATTATAAAATTATACTATGTTGGCCTAGGTTTTTAACTGATTACGGCAACCCAAAAGGAAGTAAATATTTTTTACCCGATAGCCAAGAAGTATGGTATTGTTTCTGGAGTATATAATAATTTTACTGGTGAATATATATTTACTGCTTGTAACAACTTCAACATGCTTCGTCGTAGACCACAGAAATTATCCATCTTCTTCCATAATCTATTATATAAAGAAAATTTCGTTGTTAAGGAACTAGGATATGACAACCAGGATATCTTCATAATACCTCATAGCTAAGAAAAAATGATAATATTCTCTAAGTATTTGGATGACTGATTTAGCATGCAGTTTATTGGCACATTTCGTTTTATGTCAGCCCGTCTCACCTGTCTAGCAAAAAACCTTACATATCGATAAATTTAAAAATACAGCGAAGTTCTTTTCTCCTGAGGAGATGAATCTCATCACCAGAAAATATGTGTATCATTATGACTAAGTTGACTGGTAGGGGAAGTTTGATGAGAAATAACTACCACATAAAGAAGATTTTTATAATAGGATGACAGACTCCAACATCACGGACGAAGATTATTCGCATGCAAAGGTTATCTGGGACAAGTTCAAATGTAATACTCTTGGCAACTATTCAGACATTTATCTGAAGTCAAATGTACTCATCCTCAGTGATGTTTTCAAAAATTTTAGAGATTTATGTTTGACCACATACAAGCTGGACTGTTCACACTATGTTAGTGCACCAGGATTTTATTTTGGGGCCATATTCCGAATTACGAAGGTGGAACTCGAGATCTTGACAGATTATAATATGTATATGTTCTTCGAGGCAGCAATCCGAGAAGGTGTAGCCCAGTGTATTAAACATCATTGCAAGGCAAACATATACTTGCCTGAAATATTTGATTCATCAAAGCCGCCAATATATCTACAGTATGTAGATGCCAACAACCTTTATGGATGGGCAATGTCGCTTCCAATACCAAAATGTAATTTTCTATGGTGTTCTACTGATATAGATGTCATGAATGTTCCTGACACTGCAGACATCGATTATGTTTTAGAGGTTGATGTTGAATATCCTGAAAGTCTACATAAAGATCACAAAGATGTACTATTTCTACCAGTCAATGAATGTCCTCCAGGATCCAAGTAAAAAAAAAACTACTAACTATTCTCGACACCAAAACTCGATACATTGTATACTACCGAAACTTGAAGCAAACTATTTATCATGGATTGAAGCTAAAGAAAATATGCAATGTTGTGCAATTTACAGACTTCTCAGTTGAAACCCTACATTTACCTATATACTGAGAGGAGACGAGCTGCATGTAATGTCTTCGAGAAAGATTTATTCAAGCTAGCAAACAACTCCACCTTTGGAAAACTCATGGAAAACAAGCAAAAAAGACAGCACATGTTATGAGCTATGCACCAAAAAACTAATTGCACAACCATCATTCAAAGATAGAATAATATATCGTGAGAATCTGGTATTAGTAAGAATAGAAAAGGAAAAATTACCATTTGATAAGTCCATCTATGCAGGTTTTACTGTCCCGGACTTATCTAAGACATGAATTCACGAGTTTCACTATGAAATTATGAAGCATAAATATGAAAACGACTATTTAAGTCTTGCTTATCTGGATACTGAGTCATTCATTTATGAACAAGTAACATATGACTTTTGGAAAACTTGTATAATGATAAATTGTTTTTGAATGAATTCGACACCAGCTGCTACTCCGTCAACCATCCCTGCTACTCATCTGCAAACAAAATGTTGTTGAAAAATTTAATAACGTGTAATGGACTAGTTATGTCATAATTTGTGGTGCTATGGGCCAAAATGTATAGTTGTGTATGTGGCGACATAACAATGAAGGGGGACAAAGGCATTCAGAAATGTGTCATAAAAACAAGATCAAATTTGAAGATTATAAGAAAGTATTATTGCAATAATCAACTTTGCGAGAAAAGGTAAATAATATCAGATCACATCAGCATTAATTATACACTAAATTCAGGCTTTAACCATTGCGAGGCCCCGGGCGGCAGATCCTTGCCAGGCCCTTGCCATTGGCGCAAAGTATGTGGATGGAAAGTAGGTATGAGATAAAATAAATAAATGTTGAGTTTTAAAATATTGTATTAGAAAATTTATAAAAGTTAAAAAAACAAACATAAAGACGGCAAATTATTAATGATGATAAACTAAGGTACATAAATGTCTTAAAATATTGACGCATTCTGCGTCCCTATATTTTATTCGTCAGAACACACGCTCTGGCGAAGCTCGCGGGCGTACGACCACAATAAGGATTAAGGGATTTGTGGACGTGCCGGCAGAGTGACGCCAGGAGCCTCGCAGCTGCAAAGGCACCCTACCAAAGGTTTCTGCACGTGCAACTGTTCCTGCACATGCAGACGACATCCGGAGACAACGGAAGGCACCAGGGCGCGGACACAGCTGCATTCTGCAGCTGCCCAAGGGACACCGAGATCCCACCACCAGCTGCGCCTGTCCCGGGCTTGTACCGCAATAAACCATAAGAGCTTTTAATGGACGTGCGTGCATAACGGGACAATAAACTTCCAGGCCAGAACCAAGGGACGACGCCACGCCGGCTGCGGACCACACGAGCAGCGGCCATGTGTTTTATGACCCGGAGGGTCAACAAGCACTCGGGACACGTGCAGAGATGGGGCAAGTTGAATATGGTGATGGACGCTACAAAACCACACGAAGGGGGGAGCAACGAGGCAGTCAGTGGAGAGACGTCGTATCAGTTAGTCGCGGATCGAGCAGTCAGCCAGTCAGCCGGAGTCAGTAGAGGATCGAGAATGCATCACGACGTCGACCTCAGTTGGAGGCCGTCAAACGGGACGTGCGGCGGGAAGAATCCGAGAAAAGTCAGTCANCCAGTCGCGGCGTCAAACCATACGTAGCCTACATAGAAAAAGGGGAGGGGAGTTTTGTCTCGTGAGTTCATGTACCAGTTAACCTGTTCAAGCAACAACAAAACTCGATTATGTGAACACACGTACAAAGTGTATGTTATTAGTAAATTGGACCTAGAGACAACAGTGTCGACGTATTCCTACGCCCTATCACTGAGGGCTAGCATCAAGTGCTGGCGCCTCACGCCGCAGAGCAGAATCAATACCTACTTCCAAACTTCAGCATTTGGCAGGTATCAATATATACGCAGGGATTTAAAAATTTTGTTTGCGGCTTTTCCTAAGACTAAAATCTTTAACTAAAGCACAATAATCTAACGAATTGAAAGAATAGCAAGGGCTGAAAGCCGATCTTGTGCCATCGAATTCCTCAAATATATGTTTTAGTAATTTTTAACCTGNTCAAATATATGTTTTAGTAATTTTTAACCTGGAAAAACTCCTTTCTGCAGACGCAACTGTCACAGGTGTGGTGACAATAATTCTCAAGACTACTTCGATAGTGGGGTACACTCCAGTTAAATTTTTTTCTATGATATATTTTAGCACCGAGATTATGTCATCCTTTCCTTCATATACACGGATAAACATATTAAGTTCTTCATACAATTCATGTACATAAACATCAGATGTTAGAGATATTTGCAAATCGCTGCATTGTTTGAAAAGTTCACTATTACTAATTTCCTTTAATCTTTTTATGTTATACATGAAACCAAATATGCTCTCATGATGTTTAATTGCCTCAAATCTAGGTTGACAGCTTGCGCGCACATTGTCAACAATGACATAAAAATAGTTTATTTTGAAAATCTCTTTAGCAGGCAATTGAAGGGCTTCATCTTCCCCTTAATAGTCAAAATGCCATCTTTTGCCTTCTCACGACTTTGAACTTTCTGTCAATATAATTTTCCTCAGCTATTTCTCTCGCTGTTACCAAAGATGATTGGAAACCATTTTCCCGATAATTATCAAGCCAATGTGTAAATGCGTATAGGTGTTGTATAGCCGCATCTAGGTGCATTTTTTTCGCTCTGCCACATTTTACTAATAACACTTATCTTTGTGAGAATGTCATACCATACGACGAGAGAAACTACAAATTCGTAGGTAGTTATTTCCTTTTCTATAGAATGACATTCACTAACCAACTGACAATCTGTTGTATTTTCTGCTAAATCCTTCAAAGCATCACATATCTCGCTTGGTTGGTATTTAACGACCTTCGTCGATTCTACCCTGCATTTCCATCTAGTTTCGGAAAGTGCTTTTAAAATAGCCCACCTCTGACTCGAGCCGGCAAACAGAGTGTACAGCCTTTGTAGCAAACCAAAAAAAGATTTTGCCTGAACACAAGACGATGCTGCATCTCCTAGAATGAGATTCCAGCTGTGACTCCCACCAAGGTAAAAAAATAAGCAAGTGGATTAATTTCAAATATACGTTTCTGGGCACCACTTTTTTCTCCACGCATATTGGCTTCATTATCATGCCCTTGACCTCTGCAGTTTTGCAATGATATACCCAGCTGTTCTAGCTCTGTGATTATATAATTAGTCAAACTCTCAGCTGTGGTTTTTTTGACGACTAAAAAGCCAATAAAATGTTCTTCAATGCCAGCTGTACTTGTATTAAAAAATCTTATAATAATTTACAGTTGCTCAACACGAGAAACGTCAAGAGTACAATCAAGAATAATAGAGTAATATTTATTCTTTATTATTTTGTCAACAATTTGAGTCTTTACGTGACTTGCCATTAATTGTATGAGCTCATTTTGAATATTTTTTCCAAGATAGTGGTAATTAATCGTCTTGTCTGTTACTTGTTTTAGGTGAAGTCACAATATTGGATCAAATCGGGCTATTAACTTTACTAAATCTATAAAGTTGCCACTAGTCTCACTTGTATCTGAGTCAGATATTAATTTCTCTCTATGACCTCTGAAGGCCAAATTGTGAGATGCTAAAGAATTTACAATTTCAAGCAGTCTTTCTAAAACATCTCTCCAGCGCTGCCTTTCTTATTCAATTTGAGTCTGGGCTATTGAGTCAATAGTGGCACAGTTTTTTAACCCGTTTTCTAAATTTAACCATTTCAACATACTATTTTTGTGCTGTCGGCTAGTTTCATGAGACTTTAGGTAATCACCCAAGTGTTGCCAACCACACACTCCTTCACTGGATCTAATTCTTGTACTTCCTAGTCCGAACATTCGACACGGAAAGCAGTAAACGGCATCCTTTGTTTGTGAATAAACCATCCAACGCCTCTTAAGCTTTTCACCGTTAGCTAATATTTTACTGTAATGATATTCGCTAAATCGCCGCCCGTTATCATTTACGGAGAAAAAATCAACTTTAACCCGGATTGGACCTTTCAATACAATCTCAGTTCGGTCTACATCAGTCATTATTAAGGGCCACAAACCGGGGTCATTTTGAGGATTGAGATTTTCAATTCTGCCAGTCACGGATGTAGACATAGACTCAGATACGTATTCTTGGCTGGATACTGTTGACGGCGGCGGCGGTGGTGTAAGAGACAATGGTGTTGTTCACTCATTATTATCCTCGCTATTGTTACTAGGTGGCAGCGGCACCCATGACGATGTTGAAGGAATAATTTCAGCTGGGTTAGGGTTAGAGCGCAATAATATGTCACTTTCAGTCACTGAAAGGTCTTTAGAGGTTTCTTGACCATCACTTTTTATATATTTATATAGCGACCCACGTAGATTTTCTTCTACCTGCTTTCTTTTGATAGCTCTTTTCCTTTTTGAACTACCCGACTCAAATTTTCTACCGGCATCACGATCACGTGAACTCATTTCATAAATCTTGTTTCGCACATAAAACTAATTCAGAAATAATTTAAAAGTAGTTTTACACAGTTTTTTTTAATAATTCACTCTTTTCTGTTACTGTTAATAACGTAAGATTCACTAAAACTTAATATCATTTAATGTTTATTTTCCTACTGAAAGATATGTGCCACTGCCGTACAAACAAACGATTATGTAACGCATACAGCTGCGAGCAAAATGTGCGTAAGCGTAAGGTGACAAGAGTTGACGAACGAAATGAAACACGGGGATTCCCCGAGCGTAAATCGTAAACCGTAAACACGATGAAAGTAACAAAACCGAGCGCTCCAGTGGGTTACCTAATGCGCGAGATTTAAATAGTAAAGAATTTTTCAAGTATGTTTTACAGTCTAATAAAAAAAAGATTATTATCCACTGATAAATAAATTAATTTTGATATATTTTATCTTACTTTTTATACGAATGTAACATTGAATAAATTATAAATGAGGAATTTTGATTTAGACACTTATTACTATTTACTTTACTATGAATTAGCCAACTTTATTTTATTATTATTACTAAAAGCTAAGGATAAAATAAAAACTTATAAATATAAACGTCTTTCTACTCGAGTTGTTGCGCGAGGCCCCTGCAAGAGGGAGGCCCAGGGCGATTGCCCTGCTCGCCACCCCCTAAGACCGCCACTGCTGATAAATTAAAACATACACCAAATTCACAGTACCGCCACTACTGCCACAACTCGTGTTTCATTGTTTCAAATTTACTTATTTGAACTAACCTAGAAGAAGGCCCCGCCTGCTCCACCTCTTCCAGACCATCCGCGATATATCCCAGGGAAATTTTTTTACTAATTCACCAACCTTTTTATTGATTCTAATAATTGTTAAAAAACCTACAATTATTCAGAATTCCGTTTTATACCAGGGACCTGAAATTCCACAGCCTTTTTCCTCTCATTTGTAGGCAAAGTGAGGGGAATAAATATTGGAACAACCTTGGCCCAGGGGCTATACTGGACCACAAAACTGAATACTCGGCGTGCAAACGCCGCGCACGTTGGGTAAAATACCATTATTAAGGAAGGCCTGAGCAGGGTGGGCTGTCTACCCCTAACACAGACCCAAATAATGATTACCGCCTGGGAAGACAAGGATCCTCACAGGTCTGTACTTCCCCCGCGTTGAGGGGCCTAGCCCCAATGATGATAAACAGCGGAGGCTGAGAAGTTGTGGCATTGTATTCCCCCACCGTTCGTGTGCATAGACGGAGTGATAATGGTGCATCGAAGAGCACGACAACCATAAGAACAGGTTTCCGCTTCTGACAGCGGGAAAATCGTGGCCTATCGGGATTGTAGATTATCCTACTGCGAAAATGGTTCTCACGTTGGAATAAATAAAAGCACAGTGAAGCGGATATGGGATCAGTGGGTCGAGGAAGACGGGCTCAGAGACTTGCAACATCGCACTAACGAGCGCGAGAACGGACATCTAGTGCGCACTTACGGACCGTACAGCCACATCAAACACCGTCATTCAGGAGATGAGGCACGTGTCACATCAACCTTTGTCCGCACGAATGGTGCGTTGCTGTCTGCAGCATCAGGGCACCATGATAATGCGTCCATTACTGCGGCTGCCAATGACTGCCCACCACAGGCGCCTTCGGCTGCGATTGGTGAGTGGAACGTCAGCCCTGGAGGGACGAATGGTATGCCATCGTCTTCTCCAACGAACCCGTCTTCTGCTTGCAACACCGAGATTATTACATCCATGTATGTTGGCAACGTGACGCACTCCTGCATAAGGCACCGTCACACCAGCGCAGCACCTGCAGTTATGGGATGGGGTGCCGTTGGATTTCAGTCCCGCTTGCACCTAGTCCGCATCGCTGGTATGCTGACGAGCAACCGTTATATTGTGGAGACGTTGGAGCCTGTTGTGGTCCTCTATCTTCAAGGTCAGTCTGGGGTCATGTGCCAACAAGACAATGCGCGACCGCATGTGAAACACATCGTCCGATGGTTCCTGTCATGTCACACTGCTTCCTTATCCTTAGCCTGCGCGTTCACCGGAGCTCTCGTCCATCGAAAATGTGTGGTCCATGGTCAGACGACGACTCGCCTGACACAGGACACCCGTGGCCACAACGGATGAACTTTGGGCATGCATCGAAGCAGCTTAGGTGGAGATACGCCAGATGGAAATCCACAGTCTCTTCATTTCAATGACATGTTGCGCTAAATTATTCTCGGTGTCGCAATTTAATGACCAGCAGTGCATTTTCTTACATCGAAGCCACTTAACCAAAATTACCATCATTTTCGAAGGTATAATAAATAAAACAAGAAATTATTTATATTACTAATGAGCCTACTTTGATTTACATGGACGCAAATAAATTTGATGAAGTTATCAAAAGGTTAGATGGTAGAT
Source organism: Clitarchus hookeri (assembly GCA_002778355.1). Taxonomy (NCBI): domain Eukaryota; kingdom Metazoa; phylum Arthropoda; class Insecta; order Phasmatodea; family Phasmatidae; genus Clitarchus; species Clitarchus hookeri. The sequence continues at coordinate 980,645 of NQII01000189.1, read as the reverse complement.
GGGTCTTGACGTCTCGTTGATAGTGATATCATTCGAGATGCACCAAAAAAAATGCGATACTAGTGATACAATCACGAATACACACATACCTTACCTGGGACTCGAAAATAGGACGCCTCGTACCGTAAGTTGGCGTGCAATAAACTACATAACGGAGGTACGATTCGGAAAATCAACTTCGATTGTATAGGTTTTTTTTTTTTGGGTGAGATTATCAAATTCAAATATTTACAAAGACATTATTTTGAAAACAAATGTGTGTGTCACTTAAAACTACTTGTGTGCAGAATTTGGTGGACCAGTTCTCGAGATATTGCATAAAAACTTTAGTTTCTCATTTGGCCCCGTCGTACAAAACATCCTAAAACAGGCTCTGTATATGCGTATCTGCATTATGTCGAATAATTTAATAGATACAATAAACTTATCTTAATCATTTATATCGCAGCCATACTGTAAATAAAGCCAGACACACTTTAAATATGGCCTATTATAGCACAACTAGTTAAAAAGTGCTGTGGGAATTGGTTGATTGGTTCCGGACATATGACAAAAAAGCTCCATTATCTCACGTGGTAGTACCTTCATTACTGGGTAACAAAACTGAGAGTTATTGGCACATTCTATTTTTGTCATAGATACTATTACATAAAGTCAGTTGAAATTGTTTGGGACATGTGGCATACTAACCAAATGTTTACATTTCTGTGATTGTGAAAATGTGTGACTACCGTCTTAAGTCATATAAAATTAGATGGCCTACAAAAGTATAACTTGTCATTTGGTGGGTCCCGATAGTTTTCTGAGATATGGCACTAAAACTTAATTTTTCATGTAGTGCTCTCTACCAAATGGCGGACAAAATAGTTTATGTATTCGCTCATTTGATGATTGCGTAGATACTGTCAGAATGCAAAGTGAGGTTGAAATTGGTTACATTGTTTTGTAAACATCGCATGCCATGCTAAAATGTCTTTGTGGAAGTTATATCGAAAATAAAAGCCTGGCCCTCTTAAATCATGGCCCATTAATTTATATTGCCTCCCACAGTATTAATTGTGTGCCAGATTTGGAAGAAATTGGTTAATTGTTTCCTGAGATATGACAAAACTTTACTTATTCGTGTGGGAGTATCTTACAAAATGGGGGACAAAACAGGCTCAGAGTAGACAAATTTTATGATTGTAATAGATACTGCCAGCATACAAAGTTAAGTTGAAATTTGTTGCATGGTTTCGTAGATATAACATAGTATTTTAAAGTGTTTATATGGTCGCCATTTTGAAAATAATGGTCTGACCCAAAAACAAATATGTTAGTTTACATGACCTGCCTTAGTATTACATGAGCGCCATATTTGGTAGGGATCGGTTGATTGTTTCCCATGATATAACATTAAAATTTTATTTTAATGTGACGCTATGTTACAAAATTGCGTACAAAAGTGGTTATGTATTGGCACGTTTGATGTTCGTAAAAAATAATTTCAGTAAAGTAAGTTTGGTCGAAATTAGACAAACGGTATGGTACATATTGAAAACAAACCTAAAATACTTATATATCCACCTTCTTAAAAATAAGTGCCTTATCCTTTTCAATTGAATATATAAACATAGCCTACAATAGCATTGTTTATATGCCAAATTTTCAGGAATCGGTTGTGTAATTATCAAGATATGACATAATTTTGCACCATTTTTTTTTTCAAAAGACCGGCCAATAACATTATCACTTTTCAATGCATCCATCATGCACTGTCAATGTACCAAATTTCGTTTTAATAAGTAAAATGGTTCCCAAGATGTTATGTAAAAGGTTTTTTTTTCAATGTACACTTTATCTTAAAATGACGGATTTATAAAATTATCAGTTTCTAAATCCAGTGCTTATATCATGCACTGCCAACATACCAAATTAGGTTTAAATCTGTGAAACGGTTCTTGAAATATAATGCAACAACTTTGTTTCTTTCAATTTGCACGATCTTACAAAATTGCATACAAATAAGATAATAAGTTTATTAATTCAATGCTTACACCATACACTGGCAACGTACCAAATCTGGTTTCAATCGGTTATATTGTTCCATATAATGGAAAATCTTAATTATTCAATTTGCGCTATCTTCTAAAATGGTTGATTAATTACATTATCGATTTCTAAAGGCAATACCTATATAATGCACTGTCAATGTTTCAAATTTGTTTTAAATAGGATAATTGGTTCCCTAGATATAACATAGTGGCTTACATTTTAATAATTGCTGCCATTTTGAAAATACGTACCTGACGTGATCTAAAACTATAAATGTCTTATGTCCGCATCAAATACTATATGTGGACCTTGTTTGGTTAAATTCGGTTTCTGGTTTAAAAGTTATAAGGGAGGACATACATTCCAGACAGACAACCAGGTGATTGCATAAGCCTATCACATTCCAGACAGACAACCAGGTGATTGCATAAAACTATCTTTCCTTCGAAAAGTAGGCAAAAAATTGTTCCTAAAAAAATTCTCCTACGGAACTTTTATAAAAGAGTCTCGCCGAAACCACACAAGATATAACAAGTCAATTCAAATTTCTGATTATATTTCTTGAAATGTGTTCGCTTTAAAAACCTTCTATTTTAGAACCAAATGTTGCAAAAAGTTTGCACTTTCAGATGGTTCAGGTGAGCGTTTCTCTCTCTCGTTTAACTCTTTTGGTTATTAGAATACGTTTTCTTTACAAAGGACTTTCGTAAGGTTCACTGTTTTCATGAATGTAACACGTGGGGAAACAAATACTTGTAGTAGATTGAAGTAATTTTTGTTTTTCTATTGTTTGTAATTATGATGTCTCGCCGCACTTCAGAAGCTAATAAAACAATTGTGATAAAAACAGACACGTCTTCTTTGCAAAGTAAAGGAAAGCCGCCCGTATTCGTGTGTACTGATGATACAGGTTTTAGAATATTAATTCTGTGTAAATAATTTAGTTAAACCTTCAAGCACTCGTCATAGAAAAGGGATGTCTAACAGAATGCAAAAATCATAGTCATGTGATTTTTATGCCTTGCCTTTAATTACAAGATCAATGATGCTAGAACCGTTCCACTGAACTCAAATACATATCATATTAATAGTACAACAATTTGTATTTTGCCTGCAAATTAATTTTTCTTACTTCAGAAATAAGTAAAGGCTGTTCACGGTTAACTGAGCACTTTAGAAATCAACGTCTGAAAAATGTCACTGGCCCTGCCTGTCTATATTATAACTAGCAAACTAACTGGCAAACGCCCAGTAAAGTTGGCAACGATGAAGGGAAAGTAGTTCCATTTCTTGATGTTGAATTAAAAGTGTTTGGTTAACATTTGTGAATACTAAAACTATCTATTTTGTTTTTAGTTTTTTAATGTATATAAGTGTAAGAAATAGCAAATTCACAAAATTTTTACATTTCTAAAGATTTCATAGTTTCACTTTATCTAAGCATGATGCCCGATCTGCAATACGCGGATGCGTAAGAAAAAGGACTCGGAACACGTAAACGGAACGAGCGGACGCCTCGAGATCAATTTTTAACTATTCTATAATACAAAAAAACATCAGTTCTGCAACTTACGAAATAAAAAATTCCCAGCTATTACAAATTACTGATATAGATTTTATAATGTAAAAAACTCATTTGGTATATTTTTAGTGTGTTCAAAACTGCGCAAATACTACTGTCATACCACGTGTACGTGTTTATTAATAAAAAATGGTAGTAGCCACGGCAAGTCCGTGCAATTGTGGCCACGAAAATGAATATCAAAATACTCGATTTATATTGGCTACACGGATTCTCGGACACGTAAGAGTTGGGAGTTGCCCAGCTTTCTTACGTGTATCCGTACGCTATCCGCGTCCTCATGCGTCTCATTGCAGATTGAACACTGAGTGTGTTACGTGATCCAAATCCGCATCCGATTCATTGTAGAACGGGCCTGAGTAAAGTGATCGGGCCCATGGCAATGTTACTTTTACATAATATCGGGAGAATGCTGGGGATCAAACCTGGCTCGCCATGTTGGCCCCCAGGAACACTGCTGGTAGGCGCAAAGTAGAGGACGTTGTGTGCGCACTCGCAATGGGAGGTGAGTGATGCGGCCCCGATGTATACTTACGCGATTTGATAATTCTAAAAACAGTACTTGCGTGGTGAAACGATATCGTTTTTATCGAGAATATATGGCATGTTTTGTAGCTGAGAGAGAGGGTTTCGCAGCACTCAACAGCTGAAGAAGAACAGTTATAGGAAGCACCCAAAGATAACCTGTCCCGTCGGGAATCAAACACGGTGCCAGAATGCGAAGGCAAGGGAAACTAGAGTTATCCGAGAAAACCTGTCAGCCACAAGCAGCATCTCTTGGTACTATTCCCATGTGCTCAAATCTACTGGTGCACCCGCCTGGGGGTTGAACCTGGCCCGTCGTATCATGGAAAGGGGACTGGTGGTAGAAGGGGGGCGAAGAGGATATGTGAAGAGTGAACTAGTCTTGAGGTTACTCCCAGCGCGAATATGTGTGCTGGGAGAAGGACCCTGTGCATGTGTTCGTTATGGGAGACCAACACTCTACCCGCTGCATAGCTGCGGCCTCCTATTATGCTGCGTCGTGGAGATGTCCTCATTCCAAACAGGCCTGGGAACTGTTTCCTCTACAAGCCTGGACTGACGTGTCTAAATATTCATAGTTTCGCATATTGCAGTAGGCCTTCTGAACTAAGTAATCTCTCCTGCAGCCCCTTGTTTATTTATTTTTTTCTGTTTCTGTATGGGGGCACTATAGTCCCAGTAGTATGCTTATCGGTCTCCGGGGGCACACCTTTTCCTTCAACATTTCCTGTTTTTTCCTCAAGAAACCACCGAGCCTCCCATTCCCAAAAGGCTATTTCCAAGCCATTTAAAGGATTTGGGGGGCTCGCTTCTAATACCGGCAGGCCTCTACCCCTCTCGCCAGACCTCTAGCCAAGCTCACATCACCTCCTTCCAAAGTCCAATGATAAAAATTAAGAAAAATCAAAAACACACAACATTTTCTAAAAAATTGAATAACATATAACACTAAGCTACACTACCCCTCGCTAATACCACCACCTTCATTCACCCCTAACCAGCAACATTCCAAGCAATTATTATAAAATGTCACAAAAATATTCTAAAAATCGAGGAACATATAACATTAGAACCCCTACCCCAAGGCCAAACTAGACTCCTAACCATCACGAAAAGCGTCAACCGCTCCGTTCCCGCTGCCCAACACCTCTTCAAATACTGCTCTTGCGGGTCAGGTCTGGATCGACCTTCGCCCTCCACGCTCCAAGTCTGTTGCGTCCAACCTGATGAGAATGTATTACAATATAAATCCACTCTCATTTTTTGTGCACTTCATTTCAACACATATATCTGTTACCATATCATTGATTGTGCACATTCAGTGATAGGCCATCACAGCAAATATTCAAGTACTAGCATTATATTTTGCCCAACATCATTTAATTTATTTTCATTATCATGCTCACTTACAGTATCGACATGTAGTGGCAGATCTGAAAACCAAGACAATCATATTCCCTATATCAGGAAAGCAAGCAGCGCACAACACCAACAAGAAATAAAACACTTTTTTTTATTTATATCATATATATTACATACTTCAGTTTACAAACATAATATAAAATAAGAATTCCAACTGTCTCCGTACCATTAATGTAATATCTTTCCAGCAACACGCTTACTTTTCACGTAAAGAATATAATTGTTTAAATTTTTTCCAAGTTCGAATATGTAAATTACCAATTTAATCACCTTCTATTTCCAATCAATACTAGGTTCAATTCCCTACAAAATCACCAGGAATTACACATGTGTGAGAAACGAGGTTGACGTTGCCATCGGCAGATAGTTTTCTCAGGGCAATCCTATTTCCCGCACACTTGCATTCCCCCACTTTTCCATATTTCCTTTATTTCACCCTCACCGGTGCTCATTATTTCGCAATTAATGCCAACCCAAACTACCCACCACATCTCCCACTCTATTTATGTAATATCAGATTTTATAGACATAGATATGCATTATGATTTTTTTTTAATGTTATTATGGCGAGTAGTGTATTCCCGATCGCGCCTTTTCGGGAATAATTTGGATTTCGCGTCAGAAATGCTGATAACTCATGCTTTTAGTAATGACATATTGAAATTTTATAAGCATATATGTATATATATAATATTATTTAAAATTATACAGGATCTAAACATATTTATGGATTCATCATCCAAAAACTAATTCACGTATATATAAATTCCCTAATGTAATAGAATTTTTCACAACCATGTATTTTGAACGCATGTAAAAATAATAGTCAGGAGTGTTTAATCTTGTCAAGTGACCACGAACTGAATTCGGCAGGCAGCACACAGGATGGGTTACACACGCTGACATAAGGGTCAAAACCCAATTATAAAGTACGTTTTATTTAATAGTAAATGTAAAATTGTTGGCANTTTCAGTTGACGGTTGCGCTCATGATAATTTTAGTCCGACACGTTGTAAACAGATTGCACATCATTATTTAACTCCGGCACTTTCTAAACACATTCCATTTAACGTAGGCGGGAGTGTCCATTACCAGCAGTCAGCAAGTAGAGAGCCTTCGTGAACGAGATAAGTTAAAGCTTGCAATGAATCCTAATTAGTTTTTTATATTTTAAGAAATAATGTGGTACTGGTTATTATTTTTTTTTATAAAATACAGTTTTCAAATGCGATTTCAATATATAGTAATTTAGAATCACCGCTGGACATTTACAGCAGTGCAGCCGTCGAAGAGTACGTCAAGGCTTCGTTGTTGTCACTGTGACAGACATTTGCAAACAGCCAAAGTGCACGGAAGCATGAAAAAACTAATTGTGCGAAGGGTATTTCCTTAGGAGCGATGCGGCAAGTGCAAACGCCAGTTTAATCGTGATGATAAGCTGAAGAGACATAAGAAGAACTGGAAAGGTAGAGTTATACAGCTAAGGAACGACCTGTACTAGCAGTTGTAAACAAAAATTCAAATGCATTCTTCCTGAAAAAAATCAGCTGTCAAGGGTACTTAAAAAGGATTATGTGATTGGAAATAATTTTGTAGGTATGAAAGACATATGTACATATGTGGTCCACATCAGGCAAAGAATAATCAATCAACTAACTGAGGAAGTTGAAGAAGGACCCATAAAATATAACGTTTGGTTTGAATGTACCTATGAAAAACCTCAACCTTAGGATGAAGAAATCAGTCGCCGAGCTTTCAAGACTACCAATAAAGCATTGTACAATATTGATAGTATCCCAGATGCTGTAGAGGCCTAGAAAGAAAAACTTTGACGTGAAGAAGAGGAGCATATGGCTAAGAGTTCTGGTTGAACGCTTGCTAGCGTAGACTTCCTTGAACTGCGTACACACAGATTATATTCATTAAGTGAAAAGTGAGCCTGTTGCTGGAAATACCCTACATGAACTTCACAGAGACTGTAGATTTCGGTTTTTTTTAATATTTGTAATATAGTATATATAAATAAAATAAATGTACATAATATTTCAATGAAAAATATGTTTTATTTCTTGTAGGTGATGTACCCTGTCTTACCACGCCTGCTTCTCTGGTATAGGTAATATGATAGCGTTGGTCTACAGATCTGTCACCACATGATGGTACTGCAGTTGAACATGGTAATAAAAAAAGGAAATAAAGTGGTGTGGGTACAATGTGATGATTTAAATGTTAGTACACGCATAATTTGCAGGCAATAATTAAAAATAAATTCGATAACTATTAATATTTCTTTTAATTATAGCAGAAAACGTAAATCGGTATCGATTATTTCGTCTGCTAGGATGTTTTTTATGAAGAAAAAATATAGCAATTAATTATAATGCTACCAGACTTCAGAATCACGTTACGAAGAATCTTTATGAAGCCTGCTCACATATTTATGGGCCGTTACATAACTGTCAGGACAGTGCATAAAATTGTGAAAACAACATGCTTATATATGAATATCAGGCTGGGGAAGGGGGAAGGGGTTTCAAACATTGTGTTAGTGTTAAGTCGAGGAGTAACTGGTTAGAAAAACTGAACATTTGCCTACACGGAAAGAATATTGTAAAAATAATTGCTAATGTTTTTAATAAATAATAAAAAAACCTTGGATAAACAAAGACGCAGTCATGGGATGTAAATAACAATTTTTATTCTCGGTGCGAACTGACATGTGAATATTGTCTCGCTGTTCTCCGATATACATTGTATAATATAAACCCATTATGTTAGAAGTACTTCAGATACATAATGTATATCTTAAGCAAATATGATAGCCGTATGTGATATTTTGATTTAGAAAAAAACTCTTAATATACTGCAATAATTGATCAGTTATAAAAATATAAAGGTATACATGTGAAAGTTTTAATTGCAGACTGCGACAGTATACGGATATGAATACTTTAAATGGTGCGTGCTTAGATGTAAAAACAATCATTTTTAAGAGATGCTAGCAAATTCAGCAGTAGGAAATACATTTCAAAAGAAGAACATAAAAAAGCGAGGTTGAAATAAATGCTGTAAAAAGTGGCTTTACGAATTGCAATACATGATGTTGCTGGAACTAAGAATATATGTCTTGGAAAAAACTAATGTTGGGAGCAAGCTAATAACTTATAATATACTACAAAGTGGATGGACTGTACGGGGCGACATAGTGCTAACATCGCGGCCTTGCTTTCGGACGGATCTAAGCTATATCCCTGGTCACACCATAGTAAAGAGTAAAGAGAGTAATGGAATAAATATAATCTGTACGCCAGTTAATAATAACACTTAGAATAATAAAGCTATTAATGTGCTAATCACTACTGTTTAAAGTTCTAACCTGTCACTAGAAAACACGTCTGATAACACAGTGAACTCACAGGGCCTCTGGTTGTCAATACTATCCCCTGCTTCTACCGATAAATGTTTTATATCCCGACCCACTTTGAACAAATTCTTGGTTCGATCTTTATTGTATGGAAGGCACACGATTTGAACTGGATAACTTCTTCTTACTGTTTCTAAATTTTATTTTCGAATTAATGTCAAACCGTATATTTTAACACAGGCTATTTATTGTAAAAGAAATATCTTCGAAGAAATGTTATATAACACTTGCGTAGTTATAAAAAAGTTATTTCTGTACTGATGTACTGGGTTTTAACTGTGCGGATCTTTCTTACTGGTTCTACGTTATACTTACGAATAAGTGTAAAAATCATAAATTTTAACAGAAAATGCTAAAAGAAATAACGGTAAAAAATATTATTAATTACAATTACAGCTTATTGCACATACCAAAGAGGAGGGAGATTAATTCGTCTACGAGGTTTATTTCATGAAAAAAAATTGTAATTATTTATGAGACTTTACTTCAGAATTATGAGAAACAAAGAAGCTCGTTCGATTATGTGTCATTGCTGTACAAATGCTGGTAGATCGGTCAAACATTACATTTTATACTTTTAAAAAAAAATTAAACAAGCTTATTTTCAGTCATAATTAATTTGAGATCTGACTGGGCGAACAATACGTACGAAGTCTTGTTAGAATAAAGTGTATGACTAGTTCTCACGAAATTACAAAAATCTTGTCCATAGTCAGTTTCATACGTTATTAACTGTACGTTATTAATTTAGTATTTTTTTACGGAATTTGTACCGCTATAGCTACTTGTATCGTACATAATTTTGGCTTTCGTTTTTGAAGATAAAAAATAACAGTCAACGCAATACCCTAAAAATCATTCCCTCATAATTACCCATACTCAATATTACAATGATATTAAATCATTTATTATAAAAATGTTTTTTTAAAGTTCATAATTTACTTTAAAAACACATTTTTATTAATTACAGAGAAAAACATCATTTTAAAACTTCCTTTTCACATGTTCCCGAAAAACAAAATCTTTCCCTCACGTTTTATTGACATTGGAGTTGTGCTTTAAAATTCTATCTTTCGCTCCCGCGCTCATGGTTTTTTAATAGTTGGCAATACTGTTAACGTAACTATATCATGATTGTTGCCCTACACGGAGAGATTGTATACGCAAAATAATTTTCGTTTAATTATTTGAGTGTTACATTTTCATCCATCATTCCTTTACAATATATTTAAAGAAGGTAATTATTTTATTTTGTTATAATTTTTGTTGTATTACATGTTTTAGGAGAAAAAAATTTGCCTCCAAACACAAAGCAAAGTGAGGTTATTTACAAATTTTTGTTGATTATGTTTGATTTCGTCATTCCTTTATTTAAATTGTAAAGAGGTAATGATCATTTACGAGGGAATGTTGTATCAGTATTACTATAGCTTAAATATAATAAATACATTGAAGCAATTGTATTTTGGGTTAAGTATGACATACTTGCTTTCTATTTTTTTAGGTTTTTGGCTTTGGGAATTATGTTAAAATAAAATAAACTTAACAAAACAAAAAATTAAATAAAAGAAATACATACAACGCAGAGAAAGAATGATAGCAGACCCTGAAGATTAAAAAAAAAACTCCGTGAGAAAGAAAGATTAAGTATTTGAAGAAGAAACAAAAGGGACAAGTAAAACAGATGTCTGTTATGAGTTCGAGAGAAAGAAGACTGAAGAGAAAGCAGTGGAGCGTGAAGAGTAAAACTTTACAGGGATAGAAAGTCAAGAGGGAAATTAAGAAACCGTAGAGCAATAATGTATTCTAAAATTTCCAAATTAGAGTGAAAGTGATTATGTGTTTGTAAAACGGGATTCCTTAATATGTCCTGGCGAAGTAATTTCAGTCTTTGAAGATGGAGCAATGGTAAGGTGTATAAAATAGGAACAAAAGCATGGCGGTGGCCAGTAATAAAAGATGAAGAGCCATATTCATGGGTGTCGATATACAAAAGATTAAAGCGCCTAAGTTAATAAAAGAGGTTTGTTATTCTGTGGTAGAATAGAATAATTTCTAATTAAATTTCGAATCATTAAAACACAAAATTTTAAAAAAATTAAATTTCTGGTTTAACAAGTGCCAATATTATTTTTATTTGACACACTAAGATATAATGTTTATGCTATAAGTTAGTTTTTCTATACTAATAAAATGAGTTTTTTAATCGTAACGAATTTAGGTAAGATAAAGCTCATACTAATTAGTCGATAGAAGTACTAGAGATATCAGTAATTTAAAAAAATACATATAAAAATGTTAAAAATAAATATTTCTTTATTTATAAATAAATTTATATTTTGAAAACAATTAATGAATTAGTTTTTGATTCAACCATGTAGACTCTAATATATAAATAATATTAAAAAAGTCATCCCCTCACTTGAACGATCATTCCCTCATTATTGATTTGTTTTATTGCCACATACTTTTGATTGAAACTATGAAAGGTTGGGGCCCACCTAGTCAGTTGGGATAAGGCACTTATGCACTATATACTTTATAGACAATCGTTAATTCTATCAAATTATATAATTTTTATTTAGTAAGGTCGTGTTTCGCAATTTCGTGAGAATTAGCCATATATGGAAAAATTGGTTTTATTTATTATCCTGGTGATGATAGGAATGCTACGTGTGCTGGCGCCCATATGCCAAAATATTGAAAAAAAATAGTAAATGCACGTATGGGAATTGGCAGTATGTATGGGTCGCGCTAGGCCATTTACCAGTTGATAAACATAATGGAATTTGCATTCGGGGAGGTTCGGTGTTCGAATATGGCTGATATGTGCATCCGCGATTTTTCATCCTTTAAGAATAGATATATCGTAAATTATCCGTTTCAACGTCTAGTGCATGGATTAAATTTGTTTGTGTGTGCATGCAGGCGTGTACGTTTTATCTATTCTGGATGACTGACTGGTTGGAAATGTTGCATTTGCACTCCCTACGAGTTGAGTTATACTCTTGTGAACTGGGGAGCAGATCACTATCAATATATTATATTTAATTAATTATGTATGAGTGCTGAATTGTATTACTACCGGCTTCCGAAAAAATAAATATGCGTCGTAAACCCTAGTTTGACGAAAGAGAAATTTGAAAGGCTTTGTTGGTTACCAGTAACGGATTTTGACCTTAACAGATTGCTCGATAAAATACGTATACAGCAACAAGGTCACGCTAGTAAACGCTTAAACGTTGTAGCTGAACGAATAAGATTATGCAACCATAATAAACAACAACACTATATTTGAAAATATAGATATGAGAGTATTGTGACGGACCACGTAGTACAGAATTTGTTTCTTAATATAGCAATGAATGTGAACTCGTACACGTAAAATAAAACAAGGCTTTGCGAGTTCTGTGTTGCTTCGCTAGAGAGGAAATATATTGAAGTTAATATAGTAAAGTAAATTTTTTTATGTAAATTATTATTTTACAAGATTTGAACTAGGAAGTTTTAATGTGCGTAGTGTACGTTAAGTTGTCTCGCAGAGTGATAACTAACAGGACTTGCTGACAAACTGCGCAGGTTGTGATGTTGTAGACAGCCCAGGTGGAGAGGACGAAGGAGGTGATTCGAAATTACTATATATTGCAATCAAATTTAAAAACTGTAATTTATAAAAAAAAATAATAACCAGTACCACATTATTTCTTAAAATATAGAAAACTAATTAGGATTCATTGCAAGCTTTAACTTATCTCGTTCACGAAGGCTCTCTACTTGCTGACTGCTGGTAANGAAAACTAATTAGGATTCATTGCAAGCTTTAACTTATCTCGTTCACGAAGGCTCTCTACTTGCTGACTGCTGGTAATGGACACTCCCGCCTACGTCAAATGGAATGTGTTTAGAAAGTGCCGGAGTTAAATAATGATGTGCAATCTGTTTACAACGTGTCGGACTAAAATTATCATGAGCGCAACCGTCAACTGAAATAGAAACAGTTTCACCTGAGATGCTGGGAAGGAAATAGGTGAACGTGCGTACTGACTGCTGCTACATTTTTTAAATATGTGAGTTGTAACTTTATGGTCTCTAGATTAGTGCCGCGGTGACNGTGTGTAATCCATCCTATGTGCTGCCTGCCGAATTCAGTTCGTGGTCACTTGACAAGATTAAACACTCCTGACTATGATTTTTACATGCGTTCAAAATGCAACGCTTATTGCCGTCAATAGCATGGTTGTGAAAAATTCTATTACATTAGGGAATTTGTATATATGTGAATTAGTTATTGCATTATGAATCCATAAATATGCAGAGGAGCTATATAATATTTAATAAAATGTATATATATATATATATATATATATATGTTGTGTCCGTTTGTTCGGACGCATATTACTCCCGAAAATATCAACCAATTTTCATTCTGTTTTTTTACAAACGTTCCTTTCGTTCCCATGAGTGTTTGTACACCTTTTTTTTTATCTGTATTACATGCAAAGGTACTAAAATCTGCAAAAAGCTCATTTTTATTATACTTTCGTGTCAGGAAGCGCCTTTGTTTACAGCTGTCGGTTTAAACATTTCAGTTTTCTATTCTCAATGTTTTTTTCGATTGTTTGCAGAATGCCACGCGCAAGACCAAACGTCGAACGTCGCAATCGCCGAGCTGCAGCACGACGACGTGAAGTTGCGAACCTATCTGAGGAGCAGCACTTGGAAGCAAACGAACGAGATCGGCTCAGAATGGCTGAGAGACGTGCGCAGGAATCGCTGGAGCAACATGAAGCCAGAATATCTTATCATTGTTTGCGAGCAAGGTGAGTGCGTGCCGCTGCTTCAGATGAATGTCGTCAAGAATTAACGTATCAAGAAACAATCAGTAGAGCTTAACGACGTCAAGATACATCATCAAGGGAAGTCCGTTATTATAGTCGCATAGCTTTCTGGTACGACCCGAATGAAGATTACAGTACAAAATCTCATTTTGTCATCGGCGCTATGGATGAAGTATGTCCTCATTGCAAAGTATTGAAATTCCATGCTGAAACGAAAGGAATGTGTTGTGCCGGCGGGAAAGTTCAACTGCCTAAACTTGCAGACCCACCAGAGCCACTGAAAAGCTTGCTTGCCGGATATTCTACCGATTCAAAGCATTTCGTTGCAAACATCAGGAAATATAACTCATGCTTCCAAATGACGCCTTTCGGAACGAACGTAAGTACAGACAATTTCTTCGTTCAAAGTGCAAGGCCAAATATATCATAGAGCGACTCTTTGCTCCCATTTCCAGACAGTGGTAATAAGTTCTTGCATATATACTTCATCGGTGACAAGAACGATAAATTGATTACATGTTGCGGAATTACTTACGGCATAAAAAGGTCAATTGTTTCTCAATTGCAAGAAATGCTTCATAGTAAAAATAAGTTAATAAAATTGTTCAAAACAGCACTAGACCGAATGCCATCTGATAGTCCTAAAATTGTTATTAGACCTGACAAAACCCCTGCCGGTCAACATAAGCGAAGATTCAATGCACCATCAATTTAACGTGTAAGGCATATTGGAAGTAGAAATCTCGCTGACACACCCCGCGAATTCATCCTCCCCACGAGCGTCTAAAAGTTGACACGTGTTGCAGGACACGTAGACAGCCAGGACAGGTCAACCCAGAGGATGGATACTCAGTTACACGTGTCAAGGTTGTGCAGAGTAAGAGCTGGCATATCGCCGAAGCACCCGTAGGTGCTACGTAAATACGTAGGAAAGTGGGCGAAAATGCAGAGCCAAGCTAGAGTGACGTCAACATGCACCTCTAGTTACACAAGAGAAAACGGCTGACAAGCTTGGAAGTGGTGCAACGAGCACCCCCCCCCCTCCTCCCTTCCTCTTAGCCAAACCGCGTGGCAACTGGGACACGCGCTGCCAAAGGAGAGCTGACAGAGTAAGTTTTAGGGTGCAGGACACCCCTCCTTCCCCTTTCAAGAAGTATGGCATGTGTCTGAAGTGTTCTTTGTTCTGCGCCCTCCTCCCACCTCCTTCCCCTAACAAGAAGACATGTGTAGGAACTTAGGTAGGGAGTCAAGAGAGGATATAAGCGAATTTACGAGAGAAGAGGGGTCCAGTTTTTATCAACGTGCCGAGAGTCAGTTGTGTCGGGAATCGCAAGAGGATGTCGGAATGAGAGGAGAGCATCATGGAGCGAACCCAGAGAAGCAGTCGAGGGGAGACGACACCAAATGCGGGCCTTTCCAAGGCCGCCCACATCGCTGGACCTCATCCAGCCGATACATACCAAGCACTACAAGCAGAGCTAAATATCAAGTTGTCGACCAAAGAAGCCCCCCTCCCCCACGATGTCGCCCACAGTTAATCGGAAATAGTTAAATAGAGTACCACACTTCGGAAGTGTTTCAAGTCTTTCTGTATATTTAAACTCGAGACAATACAACCAACCAGTAAAGTTAAACACCGAAAGACTGCCTTATTGATATACCCTCAACCTTCAAAGTACCTTATAGTCTGTGCCATCTAATATTAACTGGGGACCGTATGACCCACAGGTGGGGAATTGCATCAAATTGACGAAGTGGCTATTCTTATTATTGGAGAGGAATTCAACAGAGATATTGTTCTTCATCGAAGAAAGGAACAATTGCAGCGAGTATCCGACACTCATCGTTGTTATGATCCTTTCCAATATCCACTTAATTTCTGGGATGGTCACGATGGATATCACTTCAACATTAAAAGGTAGTTCCAGTCAATGGGGGGAAACAAACAAAAAAGTCAGTGCAAAGAATTATTATTTGTATCGTTTAATGATTCGCGAAAATGAATACAACCACATATTGCAATGCAGGCAATTGTTTCATCAATTCGTTGTTGACATGTACACGAAAATCAAATCAGAACATCTCCTCTCTATTCGATTAAATCACCAATAGCTTCTTTCAGAAGTATATATTCATTTGCGTGATGCAGTGGTTAATGATGGCAATACATCTAACGTTGGACGTCTCACAATATTACCGGCAACATACACAGGTAGCCCAACGCACATGCACGAATACGCGCAAAATTCCATTGAATACGTTCGCAACTATGGACGGCCAGACTTATTTATTACATTCCCGTGTAATCCAGCAAGGGAAGAAATAAAAAACAACTTGCTTCCTGGACAAACGCCAATACATAGACATGATGTCACAGCACGTGTATTTCGGCAAAAATTGAAATCATTAATGAATTTTATGACTAAATGTGAAGTTTTTGGACAAGTGCGTTGCTGGATTTACTCCGTAGAATGGCAGAAAAGAGGATTACCGCACGCCCATATCCTAATCTGGCTATATACCAAAATCAATTCCACCGAAATTGACGAGGTGATATCAGCTGAAATACCAGATTCCAACACCGACAGAGGATCACACAAAGTCGTGACTAAAAACATTATTCACGGACCTTGCGGTGCTATCAATCATACATCACCGTGCATGGTAGATGGTAAGTGTTCAAAAATATATCCTCGGGCATTACTTGCAAACACAGTTACAGGCAATGATGGATACCCACTCTCCAAAAGAAGATCTCCAGAAAATAGTTGAGGACAACAACCACCGTTGTGAGAGGTAACGAGATTGAAATAGACAACCGCTGGGTCGTTCCGTATTGTCCACGGCTATCAAAAACATACCAAGCACACATAAATGTCGAATACTGCAACTCGGTATATTCAATCAAATATATCTGCAAATATGTAAATAAAGGTAGCGACATAGCAGTATTCAGGGTGTCGAAAGAAAATACCACAAGAGATGAAATTACTCAGTACCAAATTGGTAGATGTATAAGTAGCAACGAAGCAGTGTGGATAATTCTATCTTTTCCAATACACGAACGAAATCCAGCAGTAGTTCATTTAGCTGTTCACTTAGAAAATGGTCAAAGAGTATATTTCACAGAGGCTAACATACGAGATAGAGCAATCAATCCACCAGCAACAACCCTCACAGCATTTTTTTCCTTATGCCAAAATTATGACTTTGCGAAAAATCTGTTATATTCAGAAATTCTTACGTACTACATGTGGAATGTAACCAGAAAATCATTTGAAAGAAGAAAGTAAGGAAAACGAGATAGCGGTCACAATGGTGTCTTCGAAGAAAATACAATTGGGAGAATTTACACTGTACATCCCAATCAAGCTGAATGCTTTTATCTTCGTCTTCTATTGGCTAATGTTCGCGGACCGACTTCATTCCGACATTTAAGAACTGTCGGAGGAATTACTCATGACACATACTGTGCCACATGCCAAGCACTTCCTTCGATTGCTGGAAGACGATAAACACTGGGAAGATTGCCAAGCTGATGCGTGCGCATCATCGAATCCTCATAAAATACGTCTGTTATTGGCAATCATACTAACTACTTGCTCACCTTCATCACCATCAGAACTATGGGAAAGTACAAATCGCATATGGCTGAAGACTTATTGCGGCGATTCAGAGAAATCAATATAGACTGGATTTCACGCCAGATATTTACAATCAAGCATTAATTGTGATTGAGGACCTCTGCTTAGAAATCGCGAACAAGCTTCTTGCTCAATTGGGAATGCCATCACCCAATAATTCTGTTTCTGCTACGTTGGAAAGGGAATTGTTTCGTGAACAGACATATAACACAGCCGATCTACTGTCATGCATACGATCGAACGTTCTTAAACTCACAAACAAACAAAAAAACATATACGATCAAATAATGAATGCAGCGAAAAATCAAAGAGGAGTACTCTTCTTCTTGGACGCACCAGAAGGTCCTGGGAAAACATTTCTCTTTACGCTCATTTTAGCGAGGGTTCGATAGCAGAATGAAATTGCGTTAGCACTAGCGTCCTCCGGAATTGCTTCTACACTCCTACTTGGAGGCACAAACGGCGCATTCAGCTTTAAAGCTGCCATTAAACTTTCATGCAATTGAAAAACCCACATGTTACATTTCCAAAACATCTGGAGTGGGAAAAGTGTTGCAAAATTGCAAGATCATAGTATGGGATGAATGCACAATGGCCCACAAAAAATCTCTGGAAGCTCTCGACAGAACATGGAAAGACTTGCGATGAGGTATTCGCTCATTTGGGAATGCAATAGAATTGCTCTCAGGAGACTTCAGACAAACATTGCCTGTGATTCCTCGCACTACACCGGCAGATGAAATATATATGCGTGCCTTAAATTTTCACCCTTATGGCAACATGTTAAATCATTCAAACTAACTACAAATATGCGCATCCAATTGCACAACGATCCATCTTCAGGAATATTTTCACGCCAATTGTTGGAAATTGGAAATGGAACATTGTCTGCAGATAACATCACAGGACAAATTACATTTCCACAAAATTTCTGTACTGTAGTTACCTCTAAAGGTGAACTGATAGATCACATATTTCCAAACATCGCAATGAACTATGTTGATCACAATTGGATAAGCGAGCGAACAATGCTTGCAGCAAAAAATAAAGATGTTTACGAAAAAAACGACAGCATCCTTGAGAAAATCCCAAGCGAACATGTCACATACAAATCTGTGGATGTAACATTACACGAAAATGAAGCGGTAAATTATCCACCAGAATTTCTAAATTCGCTTCATGTTCCAGGATATCCTCCACATATATTAAAATTGAAAATAGGAGTGCCAGTCATTTTACTTCTTAACATCAATCTAACAAAACTTTGCAACGGCACACGCCTTACAATAAAAAAAATGATGAATAATACTATAGAAGCTACCATCTTGAAAGGTGTTTTCAAAGAGAAGATGTGCTTCTTCTCAGAATTCCATTTATTCCATCAGAAATTCCCTTTCACTTTAAAAAAACACAGTTTCCAGTCAGATTGGCATTTGCAATGACAATAAATAAAGCTCAAGGGCAGTCATTGCAAATGTGCGGAATAGATTTAGAAGCAGAATGTTTTTCGCACTGCAAATTGTATGTGTCGTGTTCTAGAGTAGGAAAACCATACAACTTATTCATACGCGTGGAAGATAGTAAAACTAAAAACATTTTATACAAACAAATACTTCAATAATAAGGATTTTGAAAATACATGTACTTCTTTCCATTAATTTCACAAATATGAATAGAACTAAAATCTTTTATGCCACAGCAACGCGTGGCCGGGTAAGCTTGTATTACATATAGAGTGGGCTATGTGGTGGGAAGTTTGAGTCCGCATTAACTAAGAAATAATGAGCGTCGGTAAGGGTGAAATGAAGAAAAGATGGAGAAGTGGAATGCAAGGGTGCGGGAAATAGGAAAGCCCTGATACCGATTGCCGATGGCAACTTCAACCACGTTTCTCACACATGTGTAATTCCTGGTGATTTTGTAGGGAATTGAACCTAGTATTGATTGGAAATAAAAGGTGATTAAATTGGTAATTTACATATTCGAACTTGGAAAAAATGTAAACAATTATATTCTTTACGTGAAAAGTAAGCGTGTTGCTGGAAAGATATTACATTAATGGTACGGAGACAGTTGGAATTCTTATTTTATATTATGTTTGTAAACTGAAGTATGTAATATATATGATATAAATAAAAAAAAGTGTTTTATTTCTTGTTGGTGTTGTACGCTGCTTTCCTGATATAGGGAATATGATTGTCTTGGTTTTCAGATCTGCCACTACATGTCGATACTGTAAGTGAGCATGATAATGAAAATAAATTAAATGATGTTGGGCAAAATATAATGCTAGTACTTGAATATTTGCTGTGATGGCCTATCACTGAATGTGCACAATCAATGATATGGTAACAGATATATGTGTTGAAATGAAGTGCACAAAAAATGAGAGTGGATTTATATTGTAATACATTCTCATCAGGTTGGACGCAACAGACTTGGAGCGTGGAGGGCGAAGGTCGATCCAGACCTGACCCGCAAGAGCAGTATTTGAAGAGGTGTTGGGCAGCGGGAACGGAGCGGTTGACGCTTTTCGTGATGGTTAGGAGTCTAGTTTGGCCTTGGGGTAGGGGTTCTAATGTTATATGTTCCTCGATTTTTAGAATATTTTTGTGACATATTATAATAATTGCTAGTGGTGTGGGCTGAGGACGGGTGAAGTGAGGGTGGTGGGATTAGCAAGGGGTAGAGTGGTAACATTATATGATCTTGGATAGTTTGATTTTTTTTTTTTTAGATTTTTTTTAAATTATTGCCAGTGGTTGGGATATAGGGAAGAGGTGTGGTGGTGGAAGGGATGTACGAGGGGCAGGGTAGGGAAATGTAATGTTATTCCATTGTTTAGAATTTTGTTATGTTTTGCGATTTTTCTTGATTTTTATGATTGGGCGTTGGGAAGGGGGTGAGGTGAGATTGGCTAGGGGTGTTGATGAGAAGGGTGGAGGCCTGCGGGTAAAATAAACGAGGTCCCCAAATTCTTCAAATTGCTCTTAAATATCATTTCGGGAGCTCGTTCTTGCAAATTGGGGGCTCGGTGCTTTTTTTTTTAGGAAAAAACAGGGAATTTTGAGGGGGAAACGGAAATTTTGAGCAAAAATACCAGTTTCAATGGGAAAATGGTTGATTTTGAAGGGAAAACGGGAAATTTCAAAATGGGAGACGGCGCCAAACCACTACAGCCCCCAGCCCTTGCCCCCGGAGACCCATAAGCATACTACTAGTCTCCTACCTTCAATTGTTTTCATCAGAGTGTACATATTTTCGATGCGGCATATTTTACATTTTATCTCGTGGGGGACGCATGAGAAGTATCTCAATGGGTCCTATATTTAATGGCTAAAATTATGTGAGTATGGAGGTCCACGTCTTTTTTAAATAAATGCCAGAATAATATTCTAAAGCTTGCGCCACAAATTTTTCTGAAATGGAAGGTGCTATTGCTGTGGTGGTTTCACACATTTTAAGTTTAGACAAGATCTCATAATTACAGCCCAGATACAGATTTTGATAAGTATTAGAATGTGTATCTCTTGAACAAAGTTACATCTTTTCAAATGGAACAATGCCCATTCTTCAAGAAAATAAAACTAAACGAATTAAGAATGTCTGTGGTTCTTTTGCAGAATTTTAGTGCAAGTAGTTTACATGCTATCGTAATATGACAATCTTAAATACTGACAATTGTATGCTCCATTTAACTGCTTAGTTGCTATGCTATGCTATTTGAAGGTTTACTTTTATATTTTAGTGTATGTGGTTTTATTCTGAATGTGCAAAAAACACATGTTACTTCTTGTACATGATGTGATTTTACTGTACCATGTATCAGCACTCTCTTAAGATATACAAATGTGAATAAACAAATTCTGTGAATTCTGAATAATAAAGTGTAAACTGTCCACAGGTTGCAATTAAAATGAAGCACACCTTCTACAATACAAGCTTCAAGTATGTCATGTAAAGATTGCTGCACATGTAGCATTTCAGCAGGAATTTCAGAAGAAGCAGCTGTAATATGTTGTTTCATATCTTCTGGTGTTGTCGGTATGTACTTGTAGACAGTGTCTTTAGCATTACCCACAGAAAAAAAATATCTAAAGGGGTTAAGTTTGGTGAACGGTTAGGCCAACGTACAGACCCTCTTCGTCCAATCCAAGGATTTTGAAACAATTGGCGAGGACAATACGTCTTACTCTATACGCTGGGCAACCATCATACTGATACCACAGGATCCTCCCTAGTCGGCAGTAGAAGGTCTTCTAATTAATATCTGTGGAAGTTCGTCTGGTAGGAGGTTAACATTCTTTAAGGAATCTAGTGTTCCTTCTCGGAAAAAAGGCGTATGAGGTTATGGTTCATTTTTCCACACCACATGTTTACATTCCATGGATGCTGACATTCCACTTGACGAAGCCAATGGGGATTGCTTACTGACCAATAATGCATGCTTTCGAGGTAGACTTGGCCATGATTTGTAAATGTTACTTCATCACTAAACAATATACGTGACAAATATGGTGTATCAGGTCTTAATGCTCATGTACAAAAGTTAACACGATTGTCAAAATCTTTCCCGCGTAGCTCTTGATGGAGAGAGACATGATACGGATTGAACTTATGGAGATGGAGAATGCGCAGTAAACTTGTCTGACTCATGCCACACCCTCTTGCGAATGCACGAAAGGTAAACTTCGGATTTTATACAACAGCTAGAACATTAATTTTGCCCTCTTCTCTAGTCACTTGTTTGTTTATGTTATGTTTTCGAGGTGTTCACTCCCAGTTTACCGTAACTTGTTAAATAGGTTCGCAAATAATTGTCGAGATGGTTTACGTCTATTGGGATATCGTTCAATATACAAATTACAAGAACCAACAGCATTCTTCCTACATTCGCCATACACCATGAGCATATCAGCTTTTCCAGCATTAGTAAATACCGTCTTCCAGCATGTCCTACGTCTAGGTAGTATGAACTATAACAAAGTTCTGACAAGGAGGTCCCAATGCAATCAGTGTAAAGGAAACAGTATCTAAACAAACATTCGAGCATCACAGCCTAGCAACTAAGCAGTCAAATGGAGTAGACAACTGTTGGTATTTAAATGTGTCATATGATGATAGCACATAAACTACGTGAACTAAAATCCTGCATAAAACACCACTGACATTCTAATTACCACTAGTTTTATTTTCTTTCTCTGAAAAGGCAGTGTTTCATTTTAAAGAATGTAACTTTTTTCAAGGAATACATATTCTAATATTTATTAAAATATGTGCTTGGGCTGCGATTATAAGGCCTTGTCTAAACTTCAATGCTGTGAAACCATCACAACTATAACACCTTTCATTTTCGAATTATTTGTAGTGAAAATTTTAGGTGATTCACACTGTGTTTATTATATTATGCTACATTTCAAGAGCTGTATGCACATGCTTCTACTAGATATCGCTTTGTTGTTTAATTCCGTACAGGGGACTTGCATTTCGGCAATAAAACTGCAATTTAGTTTGCGCTTGTTAAAGAGTGAAGAAGACTATTCACGCTTGCTGCCAGAATACGTGCAGCGAACAGCGTGCATACACACGCACGTGTTCGCGGGTCACTTATCTTAGGGCTAAAGTCGCATGGCAGAGTGGTGGGATTCTGGAGGAGGGTTTAATACTGCGGCGCAGATATACCTATACAATATTTAATGGAGCGCACACGGACGTATAAAAATAGAGCAATTTGGTTTGCGAAGGTAAACATTTTTTTATGGAATTGTACTGTGGTGCGTGTAATTTTATGATAGCATCTCCTCATAGTGTATAATTTTTTTTCGCCGCAAAACATTCTATATGTAAATGATTTGCACGTATAAAGAGTTTTATATCCGACCACTCGCAGCTAGTAATATCGCAGCATGTGGAGTTACCATATGGATAATATTTTTTTACACTGCCTAAATTTTAAAATGTACTAATATTAAACTTGAGAGTAAATATTTTTAATGATGAGCGTATATGCCTTGGTAAGGGGAATGCAGGGTAACCTTCAATGTGCAAATCGCAAACTCCTGGACAGAGAGATGGTTTTTACTGCGTTTTGAGTTTTTCGAGCCATGGTTTCTTTATAGAAAGCCGCACAAAGCATCCGTACACAATACACAAACTTTTCCAACATGAATTAAAAAAAAAAATTTACGGCTAAAGAAGGGGAGGGGGGGGGACTCGGTGACTGATTGCTGATTAATATTTACCCCTAACCACGTTCTTTGTATGCTTCTTTTTCATGACATATTTTTCCTATATGGAATTTAAAAAAAAAAATTTATTCCCGTCTTTTGTTTCGAATACCCGCCTTTCGTTGAATGGGGTCAGTTTTTCTAACCTGCGTTCGAGCCATACATTAAATGTTCGGCGACGTAATAATGTGGAGAGCCAACAGCGATGTTTTCCTCCGATCGGGCTAAAAATGCGCCAATATCCCTCGACGACTTGCTCTTGTAATGGACNAATTTATTCCCGTCTTTTGTTTCGAATACCCGCCTTTCGTTGAATGGGGTCAGTTTTTCTAACCTGCGTTCGAGCCATACATTAAATGTTCGGCGACGTAATAATGTGGAAAGCCAACAGCGATGTTTTCCTCCG
Organism: Clitarchus hookeri; assembly: GCA_002778355.1. Taxonomy (NCBI): domain Eukaryota; kingdom Metazoa; phylum Arthropoda; class Insecta; order Phasmatodea; family Phasmatidae; genus Clitarchus; species Clitarchus hookeri. The sequence goes on along the minus strand of NQII01000189.1, from coordinate 956,542 downwards.
ATCGGGCTAAAAATGCGCCAATATCCCTCGACGACTTGCTCTTGTAATGGACGACATAGGTTTTTACACTGTGATGGAATGNACGACATAGGTTTTTACACTGTGATGGAATGCAGTTTAGGCCTCCACGAAAACATTTTAATTAACATTCTCAGGACCTGTGACGATTCTTGGACATGATGGTCATGTCCCGATGGTGGATGATAATCTTGAATGCTTGGTGCTGCGGGGAGTAAATTAGTACGCTGTGGCAAAGGAGACTGAATATTTCACAGTTTGCCTGGTGAAGGTCCTAGCTAAGCAGGTTTTCGCACGTCTCTACAAGTTGTCGCTCCTAGCACTTGCCATGCCATAGTTTCCGCAGTTATATGTCGCCCGATCCGTATCCCTCCCACATCAATACTTGTGCCTTCAAGCACATTGGGCGAATACAAACAAAGCGTTACAGTAGCAGCAGGGGTACTGAGGTATTGCCCTTGCAAATGTAATTAATGGCAGATGCATACATTAAAATAAGTACGAAGTTCCAGTTCAGTATTCAATCGATATATGTATAAAAACCTTGTGTCCGTTTTTTCGGACGAGTGTAACTTCCAAAAAAATCAACCGATTTTCATTGTTTTTTTATAAACCTTCCTTTCGTTCCCACGAGTGTTTGTACGCCTTTATTTTTTATCTGTATTAACTACAAAGGTACTAAAATCTGCAAAAAAGCTCATTTTTACCATGCTTTCGCGTCAAGAAGCGCCTTAGTAAACAATGCAAGGTCAACAATGCAATGTCAACAATGTAAAGTCGCAACCTAGCAACAGATCTATCTATATAAAAACCATATATCGATACTTATCGATATATCGAAGTTTATTGATATATCGATACTTATAAGTACGTCAATGCTCACTATATCGATACTAATATATGTCGATACTTATCGACAAGCGAACATGTCACATACAAATCTGTGGATGTAACATTACACGAAAATGAAGCGGTAAATTATCCACCAGAAATTCTAAATTCGCTTCATGTTCCAGGATTGCCTCCGCATATATTAAAATTGAAAATAGGAGTGCCAGTCATTTTACTTCGTAACATCAATCCACCAAAACTTTGCAACGGCACACGCCTTGCAATAAAAAAAAAGTGAATAGAACCAAAATCTTTTATGCCACAGCAACGCGTGGCAGGGTTAGCTAGTGAGGTTATACATGTATTCCTTCAGAAACTAGCTGGTTCTAGCCAATACTCCCATTTTGAGCAGATTTTTCATTTTGCAGGAGAATATATGAGTATTACGAACACGTCCTGTAATACCCTGCGACCGGTTGTAATGGAATATCTGAACTTAACTCTCTAAATGCTAAAAAGACGAGGGACATGAGAGCGTTCTGTCACCTCTCGCATCAGACGAGAAACATTGGGGAGGGAGGAATATGTTCACATTAACTACTTTCCCCACACTAGCACACTCTGGCGGTCAATGCTGAAAACAAGAGTGGTAGAAGGTAAGGGATTAAGCAAGGGTGAATAATTTACCATATTTACGTGGTGGGGTGAGGGGTAACAGAATAAATACCCAATGAAGAAGCTAAATTTATTGGAGAAAGGGGATTGGGGTCACCTTGTGGTGGTTGGGGGTAAAAGAGTGGTAAGTAAAGTTAAGGTGTGCGCAAATTTTAGAGAGTGACGAAGGGGAAGGAGTCGGGAGAATGTGAGTAATAAGGGGGTGTAATGTAAAACCAATAAAATGTCTGATGGGTGAAGGGGGAAATGGGGTACAATTAAACTACTAATACAAACTGACATGCGATTGTGGAAAGGGAGGGAGTCAAGGAGAACCAATAAAAATTTGAGGGGGTGAAGGCAGATTAATGAAAGTGAGTAATCGGTGGAGGGGGTGAAGGCAGATGAATGAAAGTGAATAATCGGTGGAGGGGGTGTGACACCTTAACCAACGAGAAAATAGGTGTTGGGGTCAGTCATCCTCTGGTGGAGTGTAGAAATTTGAGCGGCTAGGTCTTGAGAGCCGATGAGGGTGAAGCGAGGTGTGCATACAATGCAAGAGCGGGGGAAACGGGAGATCCCTGAGAAAACCCGGTGACTAGTGGCACCATCTGGCATGCTTCCCATGCGCGAAAATCCGGGAGTGACACCACCGAGAATCTAACTCAGTTCGCCTAAATAGCAGGCGAGTAGTCTGACTACTACACCACTGTGGCCCCTTGTCCACTGGTCTTCGTGATAGAAGGATGTGTGTTTCGCCCATCATTGAAAACCTAATATCCTGCATGTAACTATTTTTTTTTCTAAATTTGTAAAACAATTCTCAATATTTGGTAATTTTTTTATTTTAAAATTATTTAGAACTTTTATAGAAATTCTTAAAACCATTTTTCATTTTTTTTTTTGGGGTTTAAGGTCACTTATAGGCATGGGGACAAGGTAGCAGATATAAGGTCAAGGTAACCTGAATCCAATATGGCAGTCGGATGACGTTACAACATGGCGGCCGGCTGGTGCCTGGCTGGCTCATCGGATCCCTTTATTCCAGATTCCCCATTAGGTATTATTCTACTATTAAGAATATTTGTTTCCAAGCATAAATAGGGCAACATTAATGTTTTCACCGAAAAACCACATTTTATAAACTCCCTCTCACTGTCAGGTTTTTTTTTTTCCAAGTGTATTTTCGCGCTCCCTTGGAATGTTCCTTTGCAAATCCCTGCAAACAGCCTACTACCAGTTCAATCGCTAAAATACGCCTATAATTACTAGAAGGGACACCGGCGACTTATTCCCTCCATCAAGTCTATTTCTTTTTAATTTTAACGTTAACATAGATTTTTTAGCTGACAAAACCTATGTGCTATGTTCTTTTTATATACATATTCGTGTTACTTTAAAATGACTAAACGTTATAACAAAACTCCAGGTCTGCAGTAAGACTATTTTATGTACAAACATATGCCCTGATATATTTATGGCTGTTTCTGATAATATTACGTTGCGTTTCTAGCTTTGGTTAGAGGAAATCTATGTTTTGTGGCATCGAAGCATGTGGAAGTACCTGTGAGACCTGCTTGCAAACCCCTGTGGTGGCTTCCTTCTCAAGACGAATAGCACTGTAGGATATAAATGAATCATCCTTACTGGCAAACTGTTTGAGTTTGAAGAGACCATAGTCCTTGCTTCACTGACACCATCTGGTAGAATGTCACCTTTCAGGACTAGTAAGATTATTCCAAACCATCTTACAAACATTCCCAGGCATCGGCCTTGAATAACAACTTCGCTAAACGCAAGGAGCACAGTGGACCTACCAAGCAGCTTATTGCCGAAGAAAAATTTCGTCGTACTGAAACTACCAACTCGGTATTGCCTGCCTGTAACATCCCGTCGAGTATTAATACAGCAATTCAGCTTATATAACACATTAAGTACAAAAAGGCATTCGTCCTCTACTTCTGCTATGTAAACAACGTGTTCTATGCTGAAGTTACCAAGCTTCAACTTTACTTTTCTCTTACCACTAACTTGTGTGGTCTCACCCATTGCTGAAGTCAAATAGTACTGATCCATGCTGGAGTCGGACGATCGCTGGTAAGAAGGCCCAAGGATGTCCAGGTTTACCGCCATTAAAATCGCCCCTGTGTCAACGACCATCTGGAAAGAAATATCATTCAGGTTCCCCTCGAACAATATGGCATCCGAATCCTGTTTCACCGAATATACCTGTAAGAACATTGGGGCCTTCCCTTCAGCAATCATAGACCTTTACCTCTCAAGATCGGTGTTTACAAGTCTCCTGAAGATGTTGCACTCTCACATGCCTCTTACTACCAGTTTTCTAGTTGCTGCTGTTGTTGAGGGCACTTGACTATAATGTGGCTCGGCTTTCCACATGAACATCACTTTAGCCATTTTGGTGGGGGATGGCGAGGCGAAGCTCTGTATCACTCCACCCATCGGACACCTCGCCTTTCCCTGTACTCTCGGCCACCACAGCCTCTCACACCCTTGCTCACCGCTGTTCCTCTTCTTCAACGTCCCTCGATGTCCCCATCTCCGTTCGGCATTCCCTGCACTTCGCCATGTGGATATTACAGACTCTTGACTCTCCAGCTGTGGCGGTATTTATAGGGTAGGTGCCCTGGCCCAGTACCTTCTTTACGCATCGAGTTTTGCCGAGGGAGGTGATGACCAGAAAGGTCGTGCAATAGCCTCAGCTGCAGACCACTCCAGTTGGTGTGGGGAAGCCAGCTGGTTCTATTCAGGGGAGCAGGCAAGCTGGTGTGAGTCATAATCACTGCATCCAGCATGTCTACACATGACAACATTATATATTCATATTTATAATTTTTTTTGTTCATTACATTTTGTTTATAATTTTTACTCTATAAATATATTTTATAAGTACAGTATGTATGTGAATACATGGTAGTCATATTATAAGATGTAGTTTATGTCTTGCATACAAAAATATTTCGCAGGAGGTGCTGGTCACTACTAATCAATTACTCTCAGTTACATTTTCCTGTAAGTCAGAACTATCCTGCAAGTTTTATGAAGATAAATAGATGATGTGTGCATTTGGAACTAGTAGTTGCCAAAAGCTATTTGTCACTTATCTCGAAAACTCATCATGCTTTAGGACACGAGCTCAGAGCTAAAAGGACCTAAAAACCATGCTACAGCCTTTTTATCTCATTCACCTATGACTTATGATTGTGATAGGAACTATTCCTAAATTGGGATTCTATAAGATATTTGGCAGTGGTTTTGGAGCTAGTTTCCCGGCTCGAAACGAGGGGGGTCTGTAATCCCCTCCGTTTGTGTGTGGTGCCATCGTGCAACCAGCCGAGTAATTTAATTTTAGCATTTTCTTAATTTTTAAAGGTCAAACACTTGCGCTGCTGTGGTACGCCAAAGGAAGAGGAAAGAGAAGGGCAATACTAGGATCGCCCCAAGATGATGTCCTGAGCAAATGGAAGGAATTACAGATCTACCTAATGTTGGGCCAGTAAACTAGATTCTAAAATGCGGGGAATTATTCTAATGGCTTCGATTCATATATAGCATTTATTATATACAGTACTGCTGGTAACACCTACAGTTGAATTTTTCGAGGATGGTGCAGCATGAACAAACTAATGACAAAGATAAGTAACCCTAGGATTATTAGAAGGCAATTGTAGCAAATACATTTCAACTCATAGACAATGCATATAATGACATTTCCCTCAAAACTAAAAATTTTAGATTCCATAATGTGTGTTTACAAAACAAAATCACTGTTTTTAAGTTTTTGGAGAAAATATAAGTTTTTGCATACTTTTTAAAAAATTTTATTAAGTAACTGTAGAAGGTCGTAAATGGGCAAATTTATGAATGGTACACAAACATATACATTTTCGTGAGATGGCACGTGCACATACATCATGTGAAGGCACTCTAGTCACTCTTCGTATGGCGTATATCAGCAGTTTTCGGAATAGCGCATGTTATGTGACACATACGATACTTGCCAGGATAGATTAGTGAGCTATAGTCATGCCCAGACGACGTACCAGACAGCCGCACGAATAACCAAAGGAGATTGACAGAGGCAAGACAATAGAACTACGAGAGACATACGGGTGGTGTGACAAAGTGCTCATCGCTGGGGCCGTTTGGACTTCACAGTCTGCACAACGGACATGTGGAGGTACGCGATTTGGCGGGACGGTTATGACGGCCACCACAGACCACCAGGAGTGACGACGTCTGACTATCAGACAGGTACGAGCAGAGCCAGTGGCTTCCTTGTCCACCACCCAGCGACATGTGGCAGCTTCACTACAGCTTGGTATCTCTTACATAGACGCCTAGGTTGTGCGAATCTGTTACCCTGAAGACCTTTATACTTTTTGCCATTTATACCTCAGCATCGTCGCTTTGGTTTGCAGTGTGGCATCAGCCAAGAGCAACATGGGCTGCTACAGGCTGTTCAGCGACGAATAATACTTTTCTAGGGAATGGGTGAGCACCATGCCAGAGTTTGGTAGACTGCGGGTGAGTACTACAATTGCTATGTCACTCCACAGCAGCACACATACATTCCCTACTATTGACGTCACGATATAGAGAGCCATCGAATATCATCGTAGTTTAACACTGGCAGTGAGTGATACGAGGATAATTAACTGCAGAGTGGTATGCTAAAGAAATTCTGCGACCTCATGTGCTACCTTTCTTGTCCGGGTGCACAGGAGCCAGTTACAGCAAGACAACGCTCGTCTGCACACAACTCTAGTTTCCCGGGAGTGTTTAATTCACTTTCCAATAATTCTGTGTTTAAATAAAAGAACCAGGACAAGTGACAAGGGACTAGTTAAAGGGGTCTCGCGGCAATTGTTTTTTCTGCCTTTCTACAAGTAATATGTTTCATTAAAATACTAGTACTTGTAAAGAAAACGATTAGTACAGAAAGAAAAGTACAAATCAGCAAAACTGAGTCAAATTCATTGAAAGTTGGAATCAAGATATAAAGTGGTTCTCAGACAGTGAGGATAAACAATATGAGTACAATTTCAGGCGGAACAAAACATTTAGATTAATAACAAATTGTGATTTTGAGACTGAAAATATATTTAATGAATGTTTTAGAATACAACCACAGTAAATGGAGATGTCGGTAAATAACTTTGGTCATAACCTACACCATTATTCATTTATAAATCACGTTCTATCAGTTAAATAACAGCCTTTAATAGCATTACATTGATTTAGTACTGGAGGACAATACAATTGAGTTGGAGACATGCATGGTGTCTGGAAGGCTACTGTTTTTCGAGTTGTGCATTCGCTAGTCAGAAGCATAAATCACGTGTTATTGCATGAAACGGTGAAATGGCCTAATGCTATGCAAAGAGTATGGCAAAAGTTTCATGACATGGCTGTAATGCCAATGGTATGCAGTGCTATTGATGGGGCACTAATAAAGATTGATGCACCAACTCGAAATGAGGCAGCTTTTGTTGGTCATCACGGAGATCATACTATTAACTGGATGGCTGTGTGTGGTCGGAATTTAGAGTTCTTCTACCTTGATGCGAACTGGCCAGGAAGTGTCCATGATGCACATGTTTTGGGGGATAGTATGCTGCATGCAAGGGTGTCAGGGTGAAGATCTATAGCTAATGGTATTTTACTTGGCAATAGGGCTCACCTTTTGTTGCGTTCGCAACGAACGCAAATGAATAAGCGAAAGAATTATTTGTGAAATGCCCCAAACAGATGCGCAGTGTAATAGTAAAGTTTCCGTGTCTCGTTTACCTACGTGTTGATCCAGTATTTGCGGGAAATATTTTCAAATGTTGCGCAGCCCTTTACAATTTAGCTGGAAATCCTAAAGACTAACATGAATTATAAGTTCATGAAAACATAATTTAAGATAATGTCACTCGTGCATTGGAAGAGGATGAAAGAAGAGGAGATGGTGTTGCAGGTCGAAATCGTTTGCAACAGATAGTTAACCATTTTCGATCATTATTGATAAGGTGAAACATAGAAGTTTGCTGTGTTAAGAAAGTATTTTGAAAATATATATGTATTTCAGGAACAAAGGTTGAATACTTGCTTTTAAAAATTAAATTACTGTTTTACATGTTGTTATGGTGTGGTCAGGCCTTAGCTAAACGACTTGCCTGATCACACCTTCAAACATAAACGAGCGGGATTGCAACGCCACCATTTGGTCGTCGACAGTTGCAGAAATCCCCTCCACCGGTCACTGACCGCGGCCGCAGAACCACGCGCTTGATATAGACCGTCGTTAACCGTCTCGTCGTCATTCATCATTAGTCCTTTGGGCGACCCGACCAGCGAAGCAGATCAGGAAGATGGGTGTGTCCGGCCGTCGCTAACCGTCACGTAGAGTCAGCCTTCGGCAACATTAACAAGGTGATGACATTCCAGTTAGGGTTAAATAAAATGGCGTGAATCATAAAATAATTAATTAAATAACGAATCATCTTAAATGCAATGTAAAGCTCCCCCGATCAATATTAACATAAATAATAATTGTATAACTGTAAATAATAATAAACCTCATCAGATACTGTTGTGCTCTACCGAAGTCATTGAGTGATTATTTGAGATATGCCCCCAGCATACTCTCATACTCTCAAGTGCGGATTGGCTGAAAAGCTAGTTCGTAACAATGGTGGAGGCTTGGTTCCTCCCTACCCTCTCGCTGCCTTGCATCAGCTTCTCTACCATCCACCCCCACTTAAATAAATTCCCCACCCACCCACGCTAGTTTCCGTAATAATAATAGCAAACTTTCAGCCACGTGCACTTTTAACCTTAAAACTTTAAAGTGGCAGTCCAATTTAAATAATGTCATAATGTCTACTTTTAAAATGCCTTAGGTTTAAATATTAATTTACCTTTTACGGCCCCATATCTAAACATACAAAGCTGAAACCTAGTTAACAAACGTTATTAAAATGTAAACAATTTCCATGTAAACCGCAAGTCCCTAGTTGCGTATATTCACGTGTAAACAATTTATCTCAGCTATACCAAGCTAGTAATATAAATTAAATTGTAAATCACCTGTGTGCGCTGGATATAGTTATTTGAAATTTAACTATTACTGTGATAGTAATTCGTAATCCTGTAAGCATTTTCAGTACAGTAATTTTCAGTACATGCTAATTTTAATAAACTCCATGCCGCACACCATATTGTACGTCGTTAGCTATTACTGTGTGCAGATAAAATAAATAAATATATATTTTATTCACCTTTCCTCTCAGTATACATGCTATATATTTTAGAAACTTCTCATATCATGCTTAGGAATATGGTATGCCAGTTAAGTATGACAATTTTTGTATGCTGATAGAATGCCCGTATTGCGGTACGAGTTGCCAACCGGAAGGACGATATGTCGTTGACTTGACCAAAGTGCCCAGATGGCACATTCCCTCGTCAGCGCTTTCNGCTTGCGCACCCCAAGCAGTTTTCATGCCGCCACATCCGCCTTTAAACTTAAGTTTACTACTCTAGTTTTAATTTTCTCATACTATAAATATGTTCACGTATTTCCCACAAACCTGTGCTATAAGGAAACGGGGAGAATGAATACCGTTGGGTTTACGCATTTCTGTGATCCGAGGACTTAGCCAATCCTCGTGGCTTTCGGACGTGCTAGCGACACGCCATGCCAGTCATACTGCATTGTTTGATGCGCAGACTGCTAAACCTGATGTGAGAAGGAATAATTGTGTGCAATGTTAAAGGTATTTAACGAAATGGGAATAGTGCCTGAGACGCACCCACTTCGACTGTGTTTGTCCGTTCATGGTTTACCCACATCCACCCAATTGTAAGGAGTACTTACCCAGGAGGTGAAACCTTTCGTTTCGCGTGAGACGCGGAGCAATCTTTGGGCCTCTGGCGGAGTTGTGACCCGACCAGAGCGGCCTATTTTTCTGTGCTCTACTAGCCATGACAGAGGTCAGGCAGAAGGGGCGCAATTGGATTTTGCTGTGATATTCTCTTTAAGACACAGTACACGAGGGTACTTTCGTTTTTGACCTCCAGGGAGTAAGTCATGAGTGCAGATTTCCCCAACCCCTGTAGGCCACTCCTTTGTGGGAAAGTAGGAGTGTAAAATATTCTGTCTTTAATTGCTCATATATGTTCTTTTCCTCTCTACTATATTATATTTGCATAATAAGTGTCGTTATGTTTTACTTATGTCCCTCGGCTTTGGTAAAATACTATACGTTCTGCTACTTTTCATTCCAACCGTAACTTTTTATTAATCAATGTAATTATATAATAATTTTGCTATACGTTGATGTCCAGCGTACATATTAACATCATAATAATTATGAGTTTATCCGCGCACACAGCTATCTAAAATAATTTATTTTCTGAAAGAAAAAAAAAATACTTGTATGAAAATAGGCATTAACTGAGAACTAGATTTACAAGCATAACGTAACTATAACGTTGTAATACCAGTTAGTATTCATATAACGCCCGAGAGATCACTTGACGACAGTTTAAAAATAAATGAGTTTTAATTCGCGTTTAAATACATAAATTTCTAAGGTCGGGCAACCCACCCCACCCTATGCCACACCCAAGTAAATATAATATAACCCAGAATTAAATTACCAAAATAATTTGAATACCCATAAGTCGCATAAATTATTTATTTTAAGAAATTTTTTTTATAAGATGTTTTGACAAACTGTGCAGGCATTCTACTAATATATTTCATTGTAAGTTTCAGAACAACGGTACCGCGAGCGTCGTGTTCCACAGCAACCAGCAGTGAGGTCACACACTTCTCAACCAACGTTCCTACGGAGGTCGGCGCACGCAATGCCTACGTGACACCAGTCCTGACGTCACGCAGCAACGTCGTCGAGTCGCGCACGTTAATTCCACAGCCGTCAGCACTACCGCTTAACCAGCTCGCGAGTCTTATGTAAAAATATTTACAGGTAACCAGCGGTTACATATTTTACATACACTACTCACACCGCACCCTGCAGGTACCTAACACGTACATAAACTTCACTTTACTCAAAAGTTCCAACATAACACAAATCACCATAAATAAAAATGTAATATTATAACTCACAGGAGGCCTCCAGTAGATGTCAATCTGAAGGAAAAAAAACTAATTTTTCATTTCTACAACAACACATATTACGTGCACCTAGAATAAAACAATATATATTGTAATGATTGTAACAATTCAGTACACATTTTTCAAATATTGTCTACTGAATTACTTTTACTTTTATTATCTACATGTCTTGCAAATACGTATCACATTGAAGAATGGCCATAGCAAAAATAATGATGCTATTAAGAAGTGACGATTTTAATTTTGTTTGTAAAATACAATACATACTCTTAGCAGATATTTAATTATTATTATTACATGTATAGTTTTATTGTCAAAACACAAAAGTTCTGTAAAAATATGTTTTCGCTATTATACTTTAAAATACATGTCATAACATTGCTAGTATAAGTATACCCTTCTCTCCTTCTCTCTTAAGTATTGAAACGTAGTTAAAATGCAGCTGCACAATGATTTAATTTTATGGAAGTTTAAATTAATTAATTAAATTATATTATACATTTCAATACCATCCCATCAGTGTCCTAACCCAGTGATGTCACGTACCGTTTAGTATGCAACAATTCTCAGTGATCTAAAACGTGTATTTATTTCCAGCAAGTGTAGTTTCTGTACAAACAAAACACAATAATTATAACGGGGAGAGCAATTAACTTACAAATTTAAATTCTTTTCATTGTTAAATATTTTTTTTTCATTGTGGTAACGAGCAACGCCAAGTAGGGCTAGAGGCTTACGAACTCAAGAAAGGCTGACGCGTTCGCAAACCGCCTGCGAGGCGTCTGCCGCGCTCGCGTGGAAGACGATCTGCACACCCAGCGGAAATGCAAGTTCAAGTGCAAGTGCACGAAGGCAACTGGCAGTTCCTTATACCTCAATTATCCGTCTATTTTAAATCCTTTCAAAACTGTTTTCTACCGTAGCGAAGAGGACTTCAACCCGATCCATATTCCTACTGCCACAACATGAACCCCGCAACCACCACATCTACATAATCCACACGGACTCTAGGGCGAGATGAGGGCATCTCGCTAGTGAACATTGGGGGAAATGTTACGGTGTGGTCAGGCCTTAGCTGAACGGCTTGCCTGATCACACCTTCAAACATAAACGAGCGGGATTGCAACGCCACCATTTGGTCGTCGACAGTTGCAGAAATCCCCTCCACCGGTCACTGACCGCGGCCGCAGAACCACGCGCTTGATATAGACCGTCGTTAACCGTCTCGTCGTCGTCATTCATCATTAGTCCTTTGGGCGACCCGACCAGCGAAGCAGATCAGGAAGATGGGTGTCCGGCCGTCGCTAACCGTCACGTAGAGTCAGCCTTCGGCAACATTAACAAGGTGATGACATTCCAGTTAGGGTTAAATAAAATGGCGTGAATCATAAAATAATTAATTAAATAACGAATCATCTTAAATGTAATGTAAAGCTCCCCCGATCAATATTAACATAAATAATAATTGTATAGCCGTAAATAATAATAAACCTCATCAGATACTGTTGTGCTCTACCGAAGTCATTGAGTGATTATTTGAGATACGCCCTCAGCATACTCTCATACTCTCAAGTGCGAATTGGCTGAAAAGCTAGTTCGTAACAATGTGCAAATAGGCTACATTGTCCTGTGTTCCATTTTCGTTGTGAATTACATTGTTGTCTTCAACGAGAAGCACTCCTTGTTCGCTACTTTCTGCAGTAGGCGCGTACTCTTTTATTCCCGGTGCATGCTGTGTTGCAGTCAAACGACAGTCGTCTTTCCATCTCAGGAATTTCAAGATGTAATTTGTCATTTTAAAGTTTAAGTATTCCAAAATTTCTTGTTTCGAAGCTCTTCATTTGCGAAGACAACATCGTGTTTCTCTGAATATTTAGTGATATACTCTCTTTTCCCTGCGAAAAACGATAAAATTAACGTTGTGTTACCAATGCAAAACAGTTTCTTTTTAATAATGCCTACTGCTACTAAAACAGAAGTATATTATTATTTGATTTGATTATTTACAAATTTATATAATGTATGCAGCCTTCAGTGCAGTTTCACAATTCAACAGTTGGAAGTTAGAGGCGACATAACAATGCAATTGTTTTTTTTTTTCGTACACCTTAAGAATTAATGAGCTTTGTGATGATTATTTTATTGCCCCAATTGAGAACCAATTATAACTGGATCAATTACAATTTATAGTTTCATTCTTTAGAAGTAATATCATCAGAAATGTTCATTCAGAACAATTAGTGAATTATTGAACTTAAAATGACTCTTTAAGTAGGTAAAGGCTAGGTAATTACCTATTGAAAATTACTTATTGGAATTTTCAATTGATCTAAACAATATTAATAAAGACACAATTAATTGTAATTATTGTACATTTGCAACGTAACAAATAAGAAGTATATGTTTCACTTTAATGTTGATCATTTTTTGTTGACGAGTGCTGAACTGGCTCCGACAAATCGCCCTCCACAAACACGGTAGATTGCTCAGTGTTCATGACATTCCTAAAGATAGTGGCACACCTAGGCCGGGGATTAAAGGTAATTATCTTCCAAAGATTTGCAGAGCAATTAAATCAATGCCATTTTAACACATCATTCCTTCCTCCTTCTGCTAAAGTTATTTTATAATAATTCCAGTATCCTTGCTAACGTTTCTTAGACAAGTTTTAAGGTTATGTCTGAAAAACGCACTAATATGTATGTAATAATATTCAACTTAGTAAAACAGTTTGACATTTTTCATGATTTATTGTTAACAATTACAATTGCTAGAGTCCTTTTCCTTAAGTTTGGCTGAAATACGTACCTGATATATGCCATTATTTTGTATTTTCAATTAATCCCATTGCCATTGCTTTTTCGTGGATGGAAATTCAGGCTTCCAATTTACTTTTCTTCGTAACAGTAGGCAAAAATGCACCAAACAGGACCTCTTTTCTATCATTTATATTCATGCAATATACTTATTTTATAATCATTCTTTTTTACCATACTAGCTAGCTACTATCAAAATGCAATGTTTCAGCTGACTTGTCAATATGGCTAATATCCATGCTTGTCAAAAATCTTTCTAAAAGTGTTGTCAAAAATGTTATGAATCAGAAATTAGAAGAACTTGTTACTTGTCACCTCCACACTTGTAGCATGTCAACTTGTACACTGAGGAGACAAAAGTCATGGGATACCTCCTAATATCGTATCGGAACTCCTTTTGCCCGGCGAAGTGGAGCAACTCGACTATGCATGGACTCAACATGTCGTTGGAAGTCCCCGGCAGAAATATTGAGCCATGCTGCCTCTATAAACGTCCATAATTTCGAAAGTGTTGCCGGTGCAGGAGTTTGTGCACATACTAACTTCACGATTATGTCCCATAAATGTTCGATGGGATTCATGTCAGGTGATCTTGGTTGCCTAATCATTCGCCGAAATTGTCCAGAATGTTCTTCAAACCAATCGCGAAAAGTTGTGGCCCGGTGACATGGTGCATTGTTATCCATAAACATTCCATCGTTGTTTGGGTACATGAAGTCCATGAATGGCTGCAAGTGGTCTCCAAGTAGCTGAACATAACCCTTTCCAGTCAATGATCGGTTCAGTTGAACCAAAGGACCCGGTCCATTCCATGTAAAAACAGCCTACACCATTATGAAGCCACCACCAGCTTGCACAGTTCCTTGTTGACAACTTGGGTCCATGGATTCGTGGGGTCTACACCACACTCGAATCCTACCATCAGCTCTTACCAACTTAAATCGGGACTCATCTGACCAAGCCACGGTTTTCTAGTCGTCTAGGGTTCAACCGATATGGTCACGAGCCCAAGAGAGGCGCTGCAGGTGATGTCGTGCTATTAGTAAAGGCACTCGAGTCGGTCTTCTGCTGGCATAGCCCAGTACAGCCAAAGTTCGTCGCACTGTCCTAACGGACACGTCCATCGTACATCCCACATTGATTCCTGTTGTTATTTCTCGCAGTGTTGCTTGTCTGTTAACACTGACCATTCTGCGCACACGTCGTTGGTCTCGGTCATTAAGTGCAGGCGGTCGGCCACTGCGTTGTCCATTGTGGGAGTTTATGCCTGAAATTAGGTATTTTCGGCACACTCTTGACACTGTGGATCTCGGAATGTTGAATTCCATAACCATTTCCGAAATGGAATGTCCCATGCGTCTAGCTCCAACTACCATTCCGCGTTCAAAGTCTGTTAATTCCCGTCGTGCGGCCATAATCACGTCAGAAACCTTTTCTCATGAATCAGTTGACTACAAATGAAAGCCCAACCAATGCACTGCCCATTTATACATTTTGTACGCGATACTACTACCATCTGTATATTTGTATATTGCTATCCCATGACTTTTGTCACCTCAGTGTATGTTTTATTAAATAGGCCCCAGGTGGGACGTTAACTTTCTCCTTGTTGAACTGTTCATTATTTCGGACTTTGTAATAACCGTGAAATTAACGTATCGACATATATACCCCGGCAAGAAGCATTCCTATGGGGTGCAAATTATGCTACTTATTCTGTCACAGGTGGGCAGAAGATCCTGATGTATTGATTTTGTAATACATTTTTTTTATGTGCTAAGTAACAATAATTAAACTCCGATTGAACAACTGTTCCTTCTCGGTGCGTCAACTGTTATGGCAATGAGGGTATTATAAACTAACTCATTGAAGAAATTTAGAAAAAAGAAATGACCGATATAGTTAATTAGCCCACTTCCTCCATAATTACCGATTCATGTACTTTGTTGTGATAATCTTGCAGGATATTATGAACTAAAAAGTCGACCCACTAAAGGAAAAAAAGGAATCTTTCGCCAAACTTGGCGAGAACTGGTAGAGTAATTCCAATTCTATAAACGAAAAAACAGTTCATGTGGAGCTTCCTTTCAAAACGGCGGGCAGTTAAAGTTATCACTTATTGAACTAAGTGCACAGTGTCGGTAATTCAAGAACACGGAATTTAAAATTAAAATAGGTTTTATAGTTCTAGAGATTCGTTACGTGACGAAAGCACAATACTGCCGTTTTTAAATTAATTAATTACTACTTTACAATATTTTAAGATAACTTCCATACTACTACTTTGAAACAAATGTAGTGGAACTCGGCTGTGACGAAACCGATGTATGATATTAAGGTTTTTCTTCCAATGATATCTTCGAAAGTGTAGCTAGTGCACACAATAAATACTGCTAGCTTAGGAATTCAAGTTAAAATCGGTTTCTCTAAATAGGTAGATAGGTCGTTATCGTCTGATGGTGCAGATGGATGGTCTTCCCCATTGTTCTAGTCAGCTTTGCAGGAGTTGGTCTCTGCAGGACCCAGTCTTGGGTGGAGTCATTCTTGGGTATAGCAAGTCTTGGGTGGAGACAGTATATGGTGTCGTCAGTCTTAAGTGGAGTCACTTTTGGGTACAGTCAATATTTTGTTAGTATGGTTGGTCGATATGGTTGGCTGGTCTGGTCAGCTGGTAAGTTCCTTTGGTATGGTCTGATCTAATCATGAGCAATGGTGAGGCGTTGTTACGGGCCGACAAAATAGCCGGTGAAATATAGTGGTGGGGTGGAGTAGTTTTGAAGTGAAGTGATGATAGTGAGTAAATTGAGCTGACTGAATTTATTGCAATGTGGGGAGGGGGTCCATGGCCGGGTGGTAGTTGGGGAAGGTAGTTCAAACTTTAGCAAGTAATCATATGAGGCATGGCAACTGATTGGTGGAGGTGAATGTGGAACCGACTATTCAGTCGAAAGATAGTGAAAGTGAGGTGAAACTAGCTGGAGTGAGAGGGAGGGAGTGGGTGTTGGTGGGTAAGAGGAGGGGTTGGGTGTCTGACAGTGAGAGTGGCGGAGTGTCGTGTGGTGGGTTGGTGACGACGGTGGATGGTGAGGGGGTCAAGCTAAGGCAAGTTAATTGTGATGGGCTGGAGAGTGGTGATAAGTTGGTGGCATTGGTGAATGGCGAGGGTTGTACAGCTATGGCAAGTAAATTGTGAATGAGGTGGAGAGTCGAGTGGTGCGATGGTCGTGTAGGTTTAAGAGAACCGATTAATCAGTCGCTTGCTTATCATCGTATCAGGGAGTGGCTATGCTCTGCCATGTATACGAGAATCGAACCCTCAGGGTCACACACATCCAGCATGGCATTCATTTATTTAATTAGTTCCTAGAGTTTTACAAGTTTTGAAATTTTTTCTCGATTTTTTGAGTTCGACGTCACTGGTGTCAAGGTCGCCCACCTACAACATGGTAGTCGGAGTCAACAATGTGATTTTTTTTCTCGATTATTAGATTTTTCGATTTTTTTACGATTTCTAGTTTAAAATTATTGAGATCAAGGTCACTCATATCCAACATGGTGGTAAGGATCAGTGATGTAATTTGTTCCTAGATTTATACCATTTTAGATTTTTTTACAATTTGTTTTCGATTTTTTGAATTCAAGTTTACTGGAGTCAAGGTTACCCACAAACAACATGATGTTTGGAGTCAGTAATGTAATTTTTTCTCGATATTTAATTTTTTTTTGTGATTTTTCCCTAGTTTTTTACAGTTCAAGTCTACTGAAGTTAAGGTCAAGGTCTTCTAATATCCAACATGGTGATCGGGGCAAATAACATGTTTTTTCTCTATTTTTGAAACATGTGTCACTTTTTTGCAATTTGTTGTCGCTTTTATGAGTTTAAAGTGAAGGTCAACACATACAATATGGTGGTCGGAGTCAGTAATAAAAAATTTCCCTTGATTTTTAGAATTGTTAAGATTTTTTCGATTTTTGTTATCGATTTTTAGAGTTTAAGGTTACTGACGTCAAGGCCGTTCACATACAAGATGACAGTCGTGAGGTCATAACATGGCGGATGGCTCCTAGCACCTTAGCCATTGGGCTTGCACGCAAATTATTATACAACTAGTATAAAACAAGAGGTTATCAAAATAAATAATGACCCTGCTTTCCTTTCTACGGATGCAATAATTTTGATGAAGTTATTAAAAAGTCAGGTGGTAGGAGGGTTTTGACATCTCGTTGACAGTGATATTATTACAGATGCAACCAGAAACAAATGCAATACTAGTGAGACAGTTACAAATACACATTCGCCTTACCTGGGACTCGGAAAGCTGAACGCCTCACACCGTTAGCTGGCGAGTAAAAAACTACATCATGGAGGTAGGATTTGGAACATCATCTTCGATAGTAATCAGTCTGAAGTTTTGGTAGAGTAGGATTTATCAACTTCAAATATTTACAGGGACATCATTTTTAGAAGAAAAAAATGCGTGAGTCACTTAAATCGTGTAAGTTTTCATGGCCTATATAACATTACTTGTGTGCAGAACTTGGTGGAAATAAATTGTCCAATTCCCGAGATATGGCATAAAAACTTTAGTTTCTCATTTGGCACCATCATACAAAACATCCTGAAACAGGCTCTGTATAAGCGTATCTGATACTTCTAATATAATGATACTGAAATATGTCGAATTATTTCATATACATATATGATAA
The DNA here is from genome assembly GCA_002778355.1 of Clitarchus hookeri. Taxonomy (NCBI): domain Eukaryota; kingdom Metazoa; phylum Arthropoda; class Insecta; order Phasmatodea; family Phasmatidae; genus Clitarchus; species Clitarchus hookeri. The sequence continues at coordinate 938,365 of NQII01000189.1, read as the reverse complement.
TCTTATCTAAATTGTTTACATGGCAGTCATACTGCAAACAAAGCACGAGACACTGTAACACTGTATCTGTTGATTGGCCCCGAATATATGCCAAAAAATCTTAATTTTCACATGTGGTGGTATCCTCATTACTAGAGAACAAAAAAACGGAGATTTATTGGCACATTCTAGGTTTGTCATAGAAAACTTTACATATGCAGTCGGTTGAAATTGTTTGGGACATTTGGCATACTGACATATAATAAGGTTATTCGTCCTCATGTCTATTTCCATCCCCTTGTATTTATAGTCTAGTTGGTGCTGTAACCTATCGGCTTCTAATGGGAAACACTGCCATTGAAGCAGTAGGGAATGGATTGTGAGCTGGCAGGGCTATAATTGTTTTTAAACGAGTTATTTTCTTTCTCTCTCTCTCTCTCTCTCTCTCTCTCTATATATATATATATATATACACTAGCTGACCCGGCAAACGTTGTTTTGCCATAAAAAGTATTTCTAGTGATTATAGTATTAGAAAAAAATAACTATAACTTATTGTAAGTGTGTGAGGATGTGGTATATTAGTGGACGAGGCATGGAGCTCTGTGGACGATGACGGAATATAAAATTAGATAATTTAATAAATATTAATAAAATGGAAATACAAACAATTACAGCTTTGCGATCAATAATAAAGTTAATTAAGAAGTACACTTAATTATTGAAAATATAATTGTAAACACGTCACTACTACGATCTGAGCACAAATGAATAAGAGAAAGGTTATTGTGTGAGAGAAAGTGGAGACCGGCTACTCCGTGCTGTGTCACTGGGAGACACCTGGTGGGAATAAATTGTAACCTAGATCGATAAATGATCGATGATAATTGATCAGTTATCGACCTAGGGTAAAATTTATTAAATTACTAATATCGATATAAAAAAATAAGGGTTGGTGGTAGGAGGGTGAGAATTTAGGAGGGTATGTATTTTTTGATGCCACATCATAAAAAAATAAAAAATATTTTGTTTAAACAATAAAAAAAATTGTTTGGGGGTGGCCACCTTATTACTTAAGGGTGTAAAAAATAGATATAAATCTATTCTCAGACCTAACGAGTATACATAAAAAATTTTCATAAAAATCGGTCCAGCCGTTTCGGAGGAGTTCAGTGACTAACACTGTGACGAGAGAATTTTATATATGAGATATATATATATATATATATATATATATATATATATGAAGGATACACAGGAAAAATGAGGAATATCACTGAAAGGCTTAAAATGAACAAAAAGTACCAATGTGTACATGATGAGCGGGAGACCCATTGGAGACCATGTCCGATATGTGGAAGGAGAATGTCACTGAAATATAATATATATTAGAAAACATGCACACACGAGAAAAGGGGAATGTCACTATCAAACAATGGAAGAACAGGAAATGTTAGTTTGTATGGGTGGTAATACCACAATTGTGTGGCAGCAATGCTTTTTTAGCAACACTGTCGATTTTCAGCTGTTTCGCATACTAATGTTTGTACTGTTGATGTTTGTGTGTGATAACATATTATTATAACGTCTGAAAATGCAAATGATAAACCAAGTACATCTGCGACCTCAAAAAGGCTGAAGTGCTTTATACAAGGAAGCGACTTGCAAGGCTTGCATCACAGAAAGAATCTGTTTGAAAATCAATAGCAATGGATTAAAAAAAAATTATGTTTACTCAATATATCTACTAAAGAAGTCCACTACCGCAAACAGCTTTCACTCTTCGTTTTCAACTTACATGTTTTGTCTAGTGGACATTCCGTTTTCTATACATACCCACAGACAATTGCACGAAAAGCAGCACATGAAGTGTGTTGTATGATGCATCATTTTATATTTTGTGAATTGCATAAAGAGATAAAACATCTGACAATCCTGTGTGATAGTGTATGTAGACAGAACAAAAACTGGACTGTTCCCGATTTTTCCATTTTGTAGTTCACGATGCCAAACGTCTAGTTTATGTGAAAATGGTGTAGATTGCGATGTAAATATGGCACTAATCAATAACAAATATCCAGCCGATGCACCAGACGACTGGGTGGATCATTTCAGGAGGGTACGAAGTAAGCCCCCGCCATTCCACGTCGTAGAAGTTGATCAACCAATTATTCGTCAATGGACAAGTTATTTGAAAACTCTCTACCGAAAAGTATGCCCATTTAAAACAAGACCTGTGAAGGAACTTATAATCTCCATGGAGCACCCACGAGTCACGGAATACTGAGAAACGTACAATAGCCACTGGGAGAGGGTTGATGTAAAAGGTCCAAGATCCACATCTTGCTTACCAGCGACATCTGTCCCCGAGATCACTCTTCCGGAGAGAACTAATGATGGTAGGGGGACGAGTTATGTGAAATATTTGCCCCTTTGCCAACATGGGTGACATATTGCGAGCTGTTATTTTAATTTTCCTACACGCCTACTTCTTAATTTCAGGTTTACTCAAAATATGCAACGAAAATTTTGCAGATTTGCAAGGCCATAATTTGCGTGGCAAAAGTGTATTTATATAACTTCGTATTATATTGTACATATATGAACTAGTTCTACTTTGTAAAATATATGTGGGTAGGATGCGAGGACATTAGACTTAAAAGTATATATTCAGTCATTTTTATACATGCATTATTGCGCATTTCACTAAAGCTTTAACCCTACACATTAGATTATCTCAGAATGTGGAAAATATGACATTCCCCCTTTTTTCCATGTACACTTCATAATTTGTTAGTGGTAAAGGTGTTATTTTGTGGGCATTTCTAAAGCCATGTATCTGTTTAAGGTATGTAAATCAATTGCTAATTGGCTGTATCATGTAGCATGTTGTGTATATTTTTACAAATCCGTAGGGTACACACCTTGAAATGAGTAATATTTTCATATATTAGTAGAAATATTTCATGTGTTTGTTGGCCCTAATACCGTTTCTCCATGGGGTTTCAAATTTCGTCCGGGGTGGGNTATATCAGCTTGTAGAGTAATTTTTATATCTGTATTTATAGATGGAAAATTATAAGGAGTGAAACAAGGAGACGATGAAAGAAGCCATAAGAGCTTTACGGAATAAAAATATAGTATACAAAGAGGCTATAAAAACATTTAATTTACCAAGAGCCACTTTGAAGGACTACATCAAGTCTGGAGTTTTAATTGACGAATGTGTGCAGAAAAAATAGCTACTTTAAACAAATAATTTGAAAAATACTAGTTGATTATTGTTTAAAATGGGAAGGAATTGTTATGGATTGACTCTTGCAGATCTCAGGAGGATGGCGTATATGTTAGCTATCAGGAAAAATATTCCTCGCCCCTTCTCTACAGATACAGGATGGGCTGGTCGAAAATGGCAGCATCTCATCTTAAGAAGGCTTCCACAAATATAAGTTAAGAAACCACAAAATCTATCCCTAGTTAGAATTCAGGGGTTCACCCGCAAAAACGTTGAGGTTTTATTTTTCGATTTACTCACCAGACTTACAGAACGTTTAATCAGACCCTTCTAGAATATTTAATGTAGACGAGACAAGGATATATGTTGTACAGCATATAACAACCAAAATAATGAAAGCTAAATGAAAAAAAGAAGTACAAATATGGCTTCTGCAGAACGAGGGGCGACCATCGCTGCAGTCTGTTGCATGTCTGCATCAGAGTAGTTCACTTCCCCTCCCTTGTTTATATTTCCCCAAAAGCAGTGGCAGGTGTAACTGCTAGATGGAACACCTCTTGGTTCGATAGATGGAGTTTTTGGAAGTGGATGGATCAGCAGCCCCCTTTTTTCCAAGTGATTGGAACATTTCATTATAATACTGAAGCAAAGTAAAGAAAAGCCAGTTGTTCTTGTCTTAGATGGCCACTTTTCACACACAACATCCATCTAATCGAGTCAGCACGAGAAAATGGTGTGTCTATTGTGTGCTTACTGCCACACTCTGCACCCAAGATGCAACCCATGGATGTTTCTTTCATGTTTCCTCTTAAAACCTACTTTGCGAAAGTTGTTGTGAATTGGCTATCAAATAATTGCAACTGTATTGTCAGAAAGCTTCAGGTTACTTTACTGTTTAGAGAAGCCTATATGCGAACTGAATATATGGCAACAGCCATCAACGGATAAAGAACGACAGTTCTGTACCCATTCAATCCAGACATCTTCCATGGCATCGACTTTATCATCTAGTAGACTGGAAATCAATCTGTCACTGAAAGCTTACACAATGTTCATTTGGAGCAGCCTTCAACATATAATGCTGCCCCAACACCTGAAGGTTCATCAGCAGTTGCTCCCAGTTTAACATGCGAAACATCTAAATTCCAGACCGCCTCTCCAAAAGATATTAGTTAAAGAAGTTCCAGTCATTCTGCCTTCAACATCCAACAGGCGTGGCGAAGAATTTCTAGTAACGGGAACCCCACACAAAGAAAACGTTCAGGAAGTGCCTAACCATTTAAATTGCACATATAAACATGGCCTACAATATCATTACTTATATGCCGAATTTGGCATGAATCGGTTGTATATTTACCAATATATAACAAAAAAAAAATACCTTTTTCATGTTGCACTATCTTTCAAAATTGCCAGTTAATAACAATATAACTATTCAATGTGTACATCATGCACTGTCAAGGTATCAAATTTGGTTGAAGTCGGTTAAAAGGTTCCCGGAGATATAATGTAAAAGCTTTATTTTTATTTGTACTATATACCAAAGTGGCCGACCAACAACATAATCGGTTTCTAAGTTTAATGCTTACATCATGCACTGCCAATTTACCATTCCAGACTGGCAACTAGGTGATTGTATATGACTATTTTTCCTTTGGAAAGTAGACTAAAAACAACAAATTATGATTGTTTTTTACTGTAACTTAATAACTAGTTACAAAATCATCATTCTGTGTAAACAAGAAGCAGGTAAATATAAATTTAGATATTGTTTTTATTATTTCCCTTTGAAACGTTCTCAATTGTGGATTTTAATGTAAATATCATTGTTAGATTAACTTTCACTGACATCCTGTAGTTACATACCATCCTATCTCTGGGACGGAAATGGTGAGGAGCAAAATATTTTGTTTAATTTCAATACGTCATAAATAAATTTCAATGACAAGTTGAAATTTCAAGCAGGCAAAGAAAGCAATAGTTTTAAAAAATTATTAAAATAAGAAGTAGACTGGTGGGGAGGGGGAGAATGTGTAACGTTACCCGTACTATAGCGTGAATGTATAAGTAATTACGAAGTAAAAAAAAACCTTTGCGTGGGTTGTAATATTACTGTTTTGGGAACCACTACAGTGAATAAAATAAATAATACGAGTATATAATGAGACTTCTTTACAGCCACAGATATTAATTCATTGGTCGCAAAATAATGATGTGTCTTTCAAATTATATACGTAAGGTTGTTCGTACATCTTGGGAATTGGGAAGAACACTCCCCCCCCCCTTTTCCCCTCATAGACGACTTGCCATTTGACGTTAGCTCAGAGTGCATACTAGGAGCGATCAACTGGTTTTCACATTCGTTGTTCTGCCATTAGGTTCCACGTTCCAGAGTGTTTGCGATAGCGATGTACGCCTAAAAACGAAGACAATATATGGTTTTATTTCACACGGAATAGCAATGTCATAAATATGTGTTACAGCGATGCAAAAATTCCAAACTTCTAGTGATTTTGTGAAAAGAAAATAATCACGCGAAAAATCCCACATCTTCACACCTGCAGTTCAAGCCACATCAGTTTATGTAATAATTAAAAAAAACTATATATATATAAACATCCTCACTGGATGAATACATTTTATAAGGGATTGTCTTTGTATTACAACGTAGTTATGGATATGAGAAAAATAATAAGTCTATCTAAAACGCCGATTTCTTGTGGTTTTTGTGTGCGAGATATCTGTATGCGAGCAAAATCGTAAACATTAATAAAAATATACATAGAATTTTAAGATAATGTGGTGGAGAGTGTTGTGTTATGATTGTGGCATAGGTTAGGGTTTAAACCAATTTATATTTTCATTGTAGGAAGTCAAATCGGCAGCATACTGACAGAGAATAGAACCATATAACCCCTCTACAGTGCTTAATACCTTACACTGAACACTTTTTAAATATTTATCATGCACAGCGATCGTTTTGTTCACATTTGTTTGACTGTTTAATATATTGGAGCTAATATTAGCAACTATTTATTTGTAAGGGACAAGTAACCTACTGAACACGGGGGGAAAGTTATTTTTTAATGTAATTTGATAATTTTTCATCGACTTACGTTGTTTTCATCCTGGTGAAATTACATACGTATTTGTAGAGGCTCCCAAATTTTAGTAGCGATATTTTTATCCTATTAAAAATAGCCACTATTAATAATAAACGCAAGTATCCCACCGCCAAAGATTTTATATTAAGGCATACGTCTTGTTTAATTGAGTATTAATTTCTGGATTATTTGTAAATTATGTAGGCATTTCAATACTTATTAAAAGTTGTTACGATTGTGTAACGAATAGCGTGAAGTCGAGTTTCGTAATAACTCGCGTTGTTAACACTGTAAACTTATACTTGACTCGAAGTTTTATCACGAGATATTTTATACTATAGTATTTCACCTCAGCTGGGACTAGCAGCTATTGGACATATCCAGAAACGTGTAGTGTCGAGAGCAAATTTAATTCGTTCTTTACAGCCATTCCGGCGACGAGCTTTGATCACGAAACGATAAAATGTGAACTTGACCAGCCGGATGTTAATATCCGTTCTTATGTATACTTTCCATAAATTTGTTTTTGATATCAGAAATATTATGCTGTATCCAGGCAGAAACCTTACAAAATCACTGCCATTCCATACATTTTTATCTACTTCATGGGATATCACTAATATATTCAATTAAGAATATCTGCAAGTGTCGTTTGTATAGATAGGCCTACAAGAATTTATCAACTCCGATTTTTTTTAATAAGTGATAATCAAAACACACAAATGATTCAACACACCAGCATTGTGAACGATATAGGTATTTATAAATTTTCCACTGTTATAAATCCTTCAACCTATTAATTCTTCCATTTGTGTGAACACGTATTCTACTACAGTTCCCACCTGCAAGCCTCACAAACCAGAACTGTTCCTACCCTTCCCCCTCCCATCACGCGCTTTTCCATAGTCTCCGCCCAGGAAACCATACAGACACTAGAGTGAGTTAACATTAAAAATATAGAGAAGGGCCAAGCAAAAATTTAATATAATAAAACGTGTCCAGCTAATGTATAAACTTAATTGTTTATGCTTAAAAATTAAATTGTTTCTATTACGCTTTCGGACTACTTTGCGTAAAAAAAAAAAGTTTGTACTAATACTTTAAGTTATATAAAACTACACATTAAAAAACTTATACTGACTTATAACTTCTATAAGTTACAAGTACTTACAGTTTAACGAAAGCTACTCCTTCATTACCCCTTGTGTAAACAATCATACATAAAAAATTGTATAAATATTTTCTTTCTCAGGCATAAAGTAATTTTTCTTATTTATCTTAATGACGGGTTCTTTCTTTGCACAGAGTTCACTCTGAGGTATCGAAAAGAAAAATAACCCTAAATAGCGATGAGATACCCCCTTCCTTTTTTAACTCATGAACATAAACTTAAAATAATTAAGACTCTTGTGAAAAATTTTACCGTTTTATAAAATATGTACCTAATTCTCCTATAACTTTAAGATTGCATATTTATTATAGTTTTTGTGATTTAAGTGTTACCTTTGGTAAGTAAGCCTATTACATTTATTGTATTAACGTATCATTGTTTAGAGTTATGAAATGAATTATATTTCTACCTTAAGGAACAATTCATGTCCAAACACTTGTTTCCATTTTCTATTCCCGTTTCAGTTTATTTTTTGAGACTGAAAATGGCAAACAAGTGTATTTTTCTCTTATCATTTATAGGTTGCGAAAACTTGGTTGTGTTGAGTTGAGTGATTTGGGGGGCTCTTACGAGTGGTTTTGTAATAATTATTATTTTAGAACTATTAAAGATATGTCGACGGAATTTTTTCCCGTGTAACTAACAACTTGAATTGTTCGAGCTATGGTTGGTTTTAATTATATACCGCAGGAAAACGCACTGAGTGTACGTAGCCTGTTTAAGGCCGTGTCTGACCCAGAGAGCGCGCTCTCTCCTGCTATCTGTTACAGGTGTCTTCTGGGAATTCGAGAGGGGGCATGCACACACAATAGCGCACTCCAGAGGATGTACCTCCCACAGCTCTGGTCACATTCGAGAACACCAGCTGCGACCAAACGAAAGAAATCCTCCTCCCCCCCCCCATTTTTTTCCTAACCAATATTTCTGTTAGTGTTTCAAACATCCTATAATAAAGATTATCCCATCCCTTCCCCTATTCTAGTATAAATCTATCTGTACTTCATAAATTGTATGAATTTTTGTAATTCTTTTCTGTCTAGGGGTTTTGCGGTGTCTATGCCGGTTTTCCCCCCCTCTCTTAGTAGTTCAGGTTAAATTAGCATGGGAGGTAAACATTGCCCCAATCGCGGCCATGATTTACCAAATCCCAGTCAGGACACGAGCATGTGTCCTTGTAGTTAGATTCTTCCCTGCATGCCTACGCGTATGGGGCTCAGCCCTGAGACGCACCTAGGTCCTACCCCTCCCCAGGACCTACGACTATCCTCTTAGATTTAAGGTAGATTAAAAAAATAGTCCTGTTCCTCTCTCTCTCTCTCTCTCTCTCTGGTCATCTCAATTAGTCGGAAAGAGCATGAAAGAGCAAAAGCACAAGATAGAGCACGAAGTTGTGTACTTACTCGCGCTCTCTCGCATTCACTCTCTGACCACGCGCCATAATTGTTTACTTAGTTTTAGTTTTGATTAAGGTTACAATCTTTCTCAGACAAAAACATGTTAAATTTTACCTGTAAGTGAATAATTTCAACTCTTTAAACCACGAAATAACTTACGTATTTACAAACATATAAATAAAGTTTTCTAGCAAGTCTCGTATTTTTATCCCTTTGCTTCAACATGAAGGAAGTAAATGAAACAAAAATAAACGTATTCTATGCGCTAACAATTATTCCCGTAGTGCTATAATTATTTGTGAATTTTTTGGACATATATAAATTACTTCCAATAGCTATGACTGTCATTTTAGCTTAACATGATTTCACGCATTTTGGCGTCAGCTGTCTGCGTGACATTGGAGAGAAAAGATAGAATAGGTGTCTCACTTTAAAAAATACTCTTTCGAGAGAGCACTCTATCGCACAACCTAGTGAGAGCACTGCTTCGAACTCGTTCAAGTTCTCGCTCTGTGAAATTGAGACAACCATTCTCTCGTTTCTCTCCGACGTCATGCAGACAGCTGATGCTGAAAGACGAGAAATCACGTTAAGCTAAAATCACAGTCATTGCTATTATACATTGTTTATGTGCGCTCAGAATAACTCACAGAAAATTATAGCTCTTCCGGAATAATTATTAGCGCTTAAAATACTATTATTTTGGTTTTATATATTACCGCCAGTAGCTAGAAATAGGGCATTCAATGCCAGCATCTTGACAGGGAGCCGGGAGCCAGAAGCTTGGTATGGAAATGACAAACCTCATGCGTTTGCATTCGGATTCGGCGGCGGCCATCTTGGCAGCCAGTGCAAAAATTTGCCAAAATTACATAATTTTGGCAAAAAAAAAATCCCACATTTTTTTTTCAAATAATTATTTTTAAAAATTCATTTTTCAAAATTCATGTTTTTAAAATATTGATTTAATATTTCAAAAGTGTGATTAAATATTTCAAAATTTTTAAAAATTTCTTAACATCTCAAAAGTTCCAAAAAATTATTTTTACTCGCTCATTCCCTGGTGGTCATGTTTGTTCATGGGGCTCCCTAAGCCAACGCCAAGGAGTCGGACATGGTTGTGGCTCCCAAAGACACCGCCCAGTCGTTATGTCATGCTCAGGCATTCAAGGTACCGTGGTGATGCAATGGATAGAGCGCAACTCCATGCTCTTGCATTCACCCACCACGGCAGCTCCCAACAGAGACGCGTGCCAGGACATAGCTTCGGGGGGCTGCGAGACTTCACGCTCTCGCATTCCATAGCAAGGGTGCAGCGGTGATGCAATGGGTAGAGCGCAACTCCATGCTCTTGCATTCACGCACCGACGGCGGCTCCCAACAGAGACGCCTGCCAGGACATAGCTTCGGGGGGCTACAGGACTTCACGCTCTCACATTCCATAGCAAGGGTGCCACTGTGATGCAATGGGTAGAGCGCAACTTTATGCTCTTGCATTCACACACCGATGGCAGCTCCCAACAGAGACGCCAGCCAGGATAGCAATGCGACCACTACCATGAGTGGGGGGCCGCAGTGAAGCAGTGGATAGAGTACAGCTGCTCCCAAGAGAGACGCCAGCCATGAAAACAAATAATGCGCTAGAGCCTTGCACGTGTTTTAAACCCCCTCTCATCCCCGGCCTGGGGCCACCGCCCCATCGAGAGAGAGACAAAAAAATTATATACATATATATGTATTACCATCACACACACCCTCCCCCCTCCCTGGAGCAGCAGCAGCATACTTACATACACGTGCGCTCGCGTCCGCGTCCAAGAGCGAAGTGGCAGGCCACGTAACACGCACACAAACATCCTGGTCTATCGACACTTATCTCATGCCGCGTTGTCCTCCCAATTACCATCGATATGGCATAACCATGTAGATGGGTCCCGGGCTTGGAACCGGGCAGTACACTATTCCTACGACACTACCAATATATATATATATATATAAATATATTGGTAACATCATAAGTATAGTGTACAGGCTGGTTGCAACGCTGCAGACAGTTGAAATGCGAGTGCTTTAGGCAATGGGGAAAAAAAAAACAATATGTATATAAAATTTAGAGGAGAGCACTACAGTGTGATACCAAGACCGTGCGAGGGTGGGACAAAATATAGAAGGAGTCACATGTGTTACAATTGGCAGTATGGTGGATAAAAATGCACACATACATGACAAAAGTAATAATAATAATAATAATAATAATAACAATTGGAATTGACACAAGAAGTAGTATGGTGGAAAACACCACCACACACGGTAAAGCAGCATGACAAGATGACTGAAAATAAACACAGGAGCTGTACAAAAAAAGCGTGAAACAAAACTGGCATTCCAAGGTGGTGATGAACATCTCGTTAGGACATCTGGGAGGATAGATGGAGTCACAGACGTGACAATATATATCACTAGCAGGAATATTTGGTGCGGAGACAGTTGTAGTCACATAAGTGACAATACATGTAGAGCAGTAGCATGAGGATGACATACAAAATGAACGCCAATCTGACGCTGGTCGACAAACATACACTTCCATACGTAAAAAATTAGCATGTTACACAGCATGTTATGAAAAACATGAATGTTGGTATACCTGGCAAGGTGACAATGGCTTGCATGCGCTCCAGCATGTTACCACCCAGTATACCTGGCAAGGAGAAGACTGCAACCCTTGCAAGGGCTACAGTACACTGAATCAGGCTGCGCGCAGGCCAATAAAATAGTATATCTGGCAAGCCATCCGGTCTTGCACGGGTTCCAGTATACTGCAGAAAAGAAACAAAACTGATAATCTACCTGACAATGTTAGGAACGTACCTCTTGAAAGAGCTATAGTAGACTATCAGGCAGCACACCTGGCAAGCCTGCAACACACTTGCATGCGCTACAGCATGCTTTTTCGAGAAATATGGTTACCAAAAAAAAAACCCTCAGCAATATACCTGTCAAGCGGAATACGAAGATTCTTGTAAGTTCTCCAGTACACTCTGGGAGAAATAACACTCTCTCCGAGACGACATACATAACTACATAGGCCTGACCCAGATTTGTTTTTTTCTTTTTAGGGCTGATAACCAAAGGGGATGGTATGAATGGCATCATCCAGGACTTTTCGCTTATCGTCCATCCACGAAAGCGCTAGTTTGTTCGCGCACTTGGTGTAAACTTCGTGGTGGTACGAGCTAATACTACCGACCTGTACTCTCATGCTGCGCTGGGCCAAAAGGATGCGCCGATAATCGTCAAATGTTAACGTGTTTTCAACATTTCACCACCGTATTCTGGCAACAGTACGCATACATCTTCGCCAGCAACCCGACAATCTCAACCATAGCATTACCCGTGCACTCATCCTTAAACTTCCCAATCACCTTGGTGTTGACTGGAGAATAGCAGGGATGAGTGGGAGGGTAGCCGCTAGTGTCGAACTGCGACATTATTGCCGGGCCAGAGGCGAGGTCGCTGTAAAAGTCTGCACAGTCGAGCTCCATTATATAGGAATCGGTGTTCATATAGGAGAGACCGACACTGCTCCCATACCACGCTCGCATGACATCGTAGTAAAAGTGACACATGAGTGTCTGTGACAGGTCGAGTACGGTAAACCCAGCATATTGGGCTTGTCAAACATTACGCACTCTTGGCATAATTTGACTGGGGACTGTATATCGTTATGCATTTAAATGCAGGTTTAGCAATTACTTTCTTCGCCCGAACTTCTCTACACACGAGTTCCATACGCTGTCGTTTGCGCTTATTATCCATAAGTTTGCTGTATATTGCATTATTCATTAATTAAAAAAAGTCCTTCTCGAAGGCGTTCGTGGCTGCCTGATGTTTCGTCGTATTCATGTCTATATTCTGCTTTAGCCACGCCTTCTGCTGGAATCGAAGGACACAGTGAACCACCTTCAGCCGCAACCCATGATCCAATGCTTGCTTCAGAGTACGGTAATGTACGATATAATGAAGCTTGCTCTCCAGGGTCGTCATGAGTTTAGCATGTTTGAACCCGGGGGGATGTTCGTTCACTGGAAATAATGGAAATTCCATATGCGCTTCGTGAAGAGCGCTAGGGTATTCTATATCTACCTCCAGTATGTAGCCGACATATCCATCGTCCGGCACGCTCATCACATCGATGCTCGTTGCGGTCCATTTGAAACCGGCATATGGAAGTGGCAGAGACAACGCCCAACCATATAAGTTATTGGTATATACATACTGCAAGTAGGTGGATGGCTTGCTGGCATCATAAGTCTCTGGTATATGCCTATTATTGGCAACTGCGTGCCGCTTAACACATTGAGCCACCCCTCCCCGGATACCTGCCGCAATAAATAGGTGAATATCATAGTCGCAGAGCAACTCTAATTCCACCTGCATCTTGCACAACATTGCATCAAACTAGAATCCGGGCACGCTAACATAGCGCACACAGTCGAGACTACCTGCGTAGAGAGAGCCCCCGGAAATTCTCGAACATGTCGCACAGAATCAATACGTCCATCTTCAAGTATAGCTCCGAATAGTCTCGGAGGGTGCAGCAGTTGAACACATCCCAGATGGTTTGTGCGTGCTGGTAGTCTTCCACACTGACATTCCCCCCCAGTAAGCCTATTATAGAATGACTCTATAGCAGGTAACCACAGCTCGGCGAGCCTCTCCCACGAGTTAACATAATCGTAGGGGAAGACACCTTTCCAGGTTACCAGTTCTAGCTCGCGCTCTACCGCGAAGAAGCGAGATGTTGTGTGGAATTGGCCGGACGGCAGATTCTGCGCTAGAGTTGCCAGGCTGGCAGATATGAACCTATATGTATCAATGAACTGTATAGTGACCTTGTCGCCCAAACTTTTACTGAAGGTGATGAGTTTTTCCTCGGTATGTGGAATAATAAATATGTCCTGGGAATCGTAGCCAAGTTGCTTAATAATGAAATTGGCATCATACATCAAGTTATGGAAGAGTATCGGCAGTCTCTGGGGCCGGCGACGAAGCTTGTTGCAGTTATTACATGACGCTCCAATAAAACTGCCGATGAAATGATCATGGTCATGCACCTTTCGGTTGTTGTAGGTGAACACGCCAGAACAGTGGCAACAGGTAGTGGCTAGAGCATAGCCAGCCTCTTCCTCATGTGTTAGTGCTCGCATAGGTTCAGACTGACTATATATGTCTTTCACCAGGAGACCTATCATAACCACCTCTTCCATGAAGTGTTTCGACGCACCTTCGCCCATGTAAATGTTTACACCCGGGGGTAGGCTGGTCATCTTGGAGGCCGGAATAATTGCGTTGTCTACTTTGACGTATATGCCATAATAATAAGGCTTGTGTTTTTGGTAACTAAATGTGTAGGAGGTGCCCGGGTTCGGCTGACACGTCTGCACAGGCACCAGCATAGCCTCAAAGTCTACATATACTACGCTAAGTGCATTATCGCAGTTTTGGTAATTCTGGAACTTGAGCACAAGCGGCTTGCCATCTGTGGCAGGCTGCGGCATGTCTGCACGAACAGCACTGTGGTCATTACAATACCGCCTGTGCGCAACCAGAGTTTTGGTTACCATCAACCCATTAAAACGTGCTTGATTATCATATGCTTTGAAGAAGCGCTTACAGATATCTACACCACCATGGTGTGACGTCACCTGGGAGCGAACCAGTCGCGAGAAATTCTTTACATAACAATAGTGCGAGTTCTGGTCCTTCACAGTGGTGAACAGCAGCAAATCAAAGTGCTGGGCCAGTTCTTCACCTGTCACCCATATCGGAACTACATTCTTATTCTTATCGAGTACGTAAATATTAACGCTGACCCCCAGATTAGCTCTCTCAAACCTAGCTATTTGACGTAGAGGGGTGGGGAAATCTACGGTGGAAAAATCGAAGCACGTCTCCAGCCTGGTGTATTGGTGGTTGACGCGCTGTGGATGTCCCCCCTCTACAAAGTGTGCCAGTATCGCCCGTTTAATGTACTGCAGGTCAGTATTGAGCGGGTTAATAATCGCCTTTTTCTCTGCGAAACCTGCAGGCAAGGGGATGTATGGCGAGACTCGTAGGGGATTGTGCTTATTTATGCATAACTGGACCCGTTTCATAGCAGTGAGGGTCCAGCCGCTGCCCTTCCCCATACTGTCCGTCTCCTCGCAGATCGTCTATAAAATGAAGAACGGGAAAGCACCAGGAATGGATGGCATAACATCAGAGATACTTAAAAGGTGTTACTCACGAGTCAAGAAGGTTCTTCTAGACATCTATAATGATTGTCTCCAAGCCGGCGTGTTTCCGTCCCCTTGGAAATTGGGATGCCTGAGAATTTTGAAAAAGGAAAACAAGAGAGATCTTGATGACCCTAAAGCGTACAGGCCGTTGACATTGCTCCCGGTACTTGGCAAAGTATATGAGAAGTTGATCAACAGACGTCTAATAATGGCCTTAGAAGCAGAAGGTACATTAAACGAATACCAGTATGGTTTCAGAAGAGGAACTGGCACTGACTTTGCGCTCCATGATGTGATGGAGAAGATCAGGAGTTCTCCTGCTAAGTAAATGATGGCAATATATCTGGACATATCTGGAGCGTTCGATAATGCCTGGTGGCCGGAAGTAATGCATCGGTTAAAGACTAAGAACTGCCCAGCCAACCTGTACAGGGTGATCCTGGACTTCTTTCGAGGAAGATTGAGTGTTTACTCATCCAGGACTGCACAAGTAAGAAAGGAACTCACGAAGGGATGCNTTACGAAGGGATGCCCCAGGGATCGGTCCTCGGACCTATCCTATGGAACGTCCTCTTCGATGGATTCTTAGAGTTGGGTCTCCCTGCGGGGTGTACGGTCTTTGGATATGCGGATGATGGATTAATCCTAGTCTCTGGGAATGCAAGGAGAGAGCTAGAGACAAAGGCACATGAAATAATGATTACAACCTGGAACTGGTCTAAAAGTGTGAAATTGGAATTCTCGATAGAGAAGACCAAGACCATGCTAGTTAAAGGCAAATTGAAAAGGAGTCCGACCGTGTACTTCGGGGAGAGCCCTGTGCAATACGTAAAGGAATATAGGTATCTCGGAGTCATCATGGATGATAACATGAGCTTCTTGAAGCATATTGAGTATGTGTCACGGAAGGCAGTCCTGGTGTTTCAGAAGCTCAGGAGAATCGGCAATACCAACTGGGGCCTAAATTATGGCACTCTCAGAACCATATATAAGGCAGTGTTTGAAGCCATAATTACTTATGGCGCGGTAATGTGGCATCACCGGGCTGAGCTTTCGTGGCATAGGAGAAAGCTTGTAAGTGCTCAGAGAGCGGCACTGCTGACCGTCACCGGAGCATATAAGACTGTGTCAAACGACTCGCTTCCTGTGATAGCGGGGGTCCTTCCAGTGGACTTATTAATAAAATATAGAGGACTCACGGCGGAGAGGGCTCGGGCCGGTAGGCTGTCTAAAGAGTATAAGGATATGCTAATGGATGACATCTTGGAAGAATGGCAGAACACATGGACAAATTCTGAGAAAGGTCGGCAAACTTTCGAGTTATTGCCTGACATTAAAGTCAGGATGAGCTGTAAGTGGATCACGGTGAACCACTACAGCATGCAATTAACAACTGGACATGGGAACTGCAAAGCAAAGTTGAACAGCCTGCGTCTCGTGCAATCTCCGCTGTGTGATGTATGTGGTGTAGATGACACAGTGCACCGTATACTGGATGACTGTCTTAAGACAGAGGATCTACGAGTTTGGCTTGGAGAACAAACTCGAGAAATGGGCATTCACTGGAGACTAGAAGATGTAATGACAAATAAAGATCTCCATAAGATTTGGAACGAATTCGCTACTCGAATTGGGAAACGATTAGAGGAATTCGACAAATGGTACCAGCAAATTTCTGATGATCCATGATGGGTAAATTGTGGAACCCGGATTGGTGAGGAGGACAGGTTTTTAAAATGAGGAAACCGGTTAATTTACCGGATACTGGTATCAAGAAAGTGAATGACCTTTACGAATGGGAAGAAAAAGTGCAGCGCANTCGGAGGGTGCGCAGGCCTTCGGGCCTTAAAAACCTGTCCGTCTCCTCGTGACAGATCTTGGCAATGGTGTCCGACACCGCCTCCTCTATGTCGGCCACATTAAATACAGGCACGTTCTTCGTCTTAAATGCACAATCTACCTCGTCGTCGCGCGGCTCCGGTTTTCCGTAAACGCACTCGAGATATAAATTAAATTTGACTGCCCCCTGGTTCTCGACTTCCTGCTCGAGTTGGCCAATTATATTTGATTTCATACTCTCGAGGTAGCCGCAAATGTCTACGGCCGCCCTCAAGGTATTCTCCGTGACGTATGTTCTCATAACGCCATTGAACGTGCATTCCACCTCCACGAACCCATGCGAGTTGCCCTCGCCAGCTCCAGTGGCAGTGAAGCCTCGACGAGGGCTACCCTCGCTCGCAAGACCCAGAATTGCATGGGCGGCTGGACAGCGTCACCGTTGATGTCAATCAAGACAGCAGCACCCTTCTTCGTACGTTTGGCGGCGGTGGTGGCGACATCAGGCAGCTGGGTGGCAACCTCCATCATGGCAGCAGGAACAGGAGTCTCTGACATCAGTACACAGTCGGGAAGGTGAACACGAATCACATCGTTTAGCAAAGTGTACGTAATCACCTCGTCCACACCACAAGGCAAGGGAGTGTCTGTTCACATATTGTGAACTACACATCTCCCCAATACATTGCAGTCGATCATTTGCTGACACGGCTCATATGAAACAGGCATGTGGGCAAACAGCCAATGTGCTATGCCGTCACACTGTTCACTATACAAGCATGCATCTGGAGTGGTGATGGCTGGATCTCCTGCGGCAGCAAGTTCATAGGTGATGGCGCTGTCCCCAGGCGTCACACTGCTGTAGGTGGTCTCCAGACGAAACGGTACGTTCATCTAGAGCTCACTGAAGTCGACTGGCAGGTAAACAGAGCGTTTATATAGCATCTACATAGAGTCGACACGAGCTTTGACCAATAGCAGGAGAAGGCATGCAAGTAGATCGTACACAACTTGGCAGCAGCATATACACTTGCTGCGGCAAGTCAGTTCACCCTCGAGCGACATCGTACCACCTTCACTCTTCATTATGTAGTAAAAAAACCGCTGTTGGTGTTGTTTAGGCGTTACTTATATACAGCCTCCCACACACACACATACGTACATCAAGCAAGTGAAGCACTAGTTATTTCAATTGAAGACACAACATACCTTAGCAGCACATGGTAGAGTCCATTTACAGCCACAGGCTACCAGTATGGTCGTATGTATGTGCCCTGTACACTCTTCGGACCAGCAGTAGGTAGAGCCGGTATTGACATTGCGCAGGATATAGTTCAATTTCTTGCTCCCATGTAGACATTCATGACGTAGTTCGGTAATATCTTCAATTTCGGCACATGTTGCTAGTATGTGGCCATTTTCAGGCAGCTCGCTGTTTGGCCAGAGATTGAAGACGGCACACTGTTCGCATTTGTAGCAGGGCAGAATGTCCCAGTGGAAGTTGTCCCAGGTGTCGTGATATCCCCACAAATGATTGTCACCATCACAGATCTGCACTTGCTCGTGTCCCAGCTCAGGTTTAAACACCACTCTTCTATAACCAAAAAAGTAACTCGAGTACAAGTTCACATCTTCCGGCAGAAACGTCACACAGTCATGTAAGTTAAATGTATTATACATGACGGACGATAGTTCTCTTCTGAATGATACACAAATGTCTACTGCGATAGGTTCAAACACTAGTCCCTTCTTATATTGTAGCCAGGTACGCCTCACAAGTTAACGGAGAACACATAGTCATCCAAGTAATTTTACCTCTGTTCATGAAGGTCGTATGTTTGTCGCCGGTAGAGCACTCTGTCTAGCGGGAAATTACACTGGCAGTGGCAGCATCGCAAAGTTCATATGCTATTGCAAGAGTAAACCAAACCTGACGTATATACTTGGTGCCTGCTTGCGTTAACAGAGTACTGAGTGAGCACGGCAGTGTAATTCCGGGCCTTAGGTGATATACAGCCCATGATGTTACATTACACGGTACCAAGAGAAAACTATCCGCATTGGTACGACACGCCCAGTGTTCGAGTCTGGTACAGCATTCTACCTGGGCGGGCTGACCGGGAGGTTTGAAGTGAACTCTCCTGTAGCCAACCGTGACTTCGCCCTCGTACATGATTAGCGGGTTGAATGTTGCGTGCCTGGTTGCAGACAGCCGTCCACGAACTAAGTGCAGTGGCCCCAGGTTGACCACCATGTGAAATATGTGAGACAAAATAAAAAAAATTCCGAGCGTTGGTGGGGTTATGTGCATGACAGTAACAATATTTATATGTGCTAGGAGCGTCTTAATGAGAATTCTACGGCATGCATAGACCGTCCATGGTCAATGGGCTTAATGCCCGCGTAGCTAAACTGGAATGTCGACATATTCAGCTTGGCCATATCGTCGTCGGTGATTAGTTGTACATACCGAGTGGGCGGCCTGATGCGGAATTCCTCGTCTAACATGCATGTGACACACTTCCCATATGCAGACTCGGTCCTCCAGAAATCGGAGGCTAAGCGAAGCTTTCCTATGACCAGGTCTGACAATGCCGTGTACTGCCCCATCCCGTTAAGCTTGGTGAGAAGTCCTTTCATTGCTGCTGCTGCTGCTGCTGTTGTAGATACCGGATCAGTACTATAGATTCCCTCATCGCAGGCTGACCTATTTATATTGGTCCTGGTGGTGTTGTTTTTTGACAATAATTTTACCCTCGCAGCAAGTCTCCCCCCTCCAACGCCTTAACAGCAGAGCATTCAGGCACGGACACATGCATCCGAGCCTGCAAGCAGCGCACATGTGGAGAATTTTTTTACATATCGTTCTCGCAACCTTCGAAACGAAGGACAGCCAGCCTCCTCTGTTTGGAGGTCACAGATTTTTTGGTTCGTGCCACAATAGGTGCTTAAATGACGCTTCTGCTCCGGCCCGGCCACGAAGACAGTCTCACTCCCATTTAATAATGTGATAAGTACATCGCGCACTTTATCGTATTCTACATCACCCATGCTCCAATTAATACTGTGATAGTATTGTTCCAACCTTATATATGTTACTTTGCTTTTAACGTCCAGCTCATGCCATGGAAATGGCGGTAAGAACGTGCATGATTCTAAATGCCCGTCAACATACGCCACGCAGATGCATTTTACAATGAACCCTCGCTGCGAGGCGAAGCCCTGAAAGTTCACGTACATTCTGCCGGTCAGGAAGTGACTGAAGTATAGTCGCCGCTTACGTTAGTACTTTAACTATCCTGTCTCGCACGTTGTATGTTACAAGTCTGTTGTGAAGTGTTAACACATAGGCCTGGGTAGAGGGCAGAAAAAATTCACAGCGGTGGATATTTCAATCGTACAGTCTACCACGCCCGATTTAATTCTATTATCCTGTTTACTAACGTCAAATACCAGTAGGGGCACCGTGTTCATAAAGGTGCGCGGTTCGAGTGTGGGGGCCTGCGTTTGTCCGTAGTATGGCCTCTGGAAGTCCGCGTACATTTGATAAGGGACCATATATGCACCGTTTGTAAAATCAATGTTAAAATCACTGTACGGGTAAGCCTCAGAGTTTAAAAAAAATTTAATGTTCTTAATATTGACGTGATCAAATTTCGAGCAGTCTGTATTGAGGGCATTTTGCCTGCCTTTCTGAAACGCAACAATTATATATCTGGGTTTTTCACTCGTGAAACTAGTTTTAACATTCCAATTTACGCTCGTGGAGGCAGGAATACTCGGGTACGTTTCTAAACTCCATGGACGAAACGCAATATCTACATTCCTTCCTTCTTCCGCATATTTCATTAATTTTACGTGTTCAGACATGTTGACCTGATGCGCAGTAATAACCAGTCAATCGCGCGTATTGCTAGTGCGCGGCTTCTGCTCCAGTGTCCTGGAGCGCGTTCGCTTGCGTGTTAGCCATGCGAGTAACTAACTCTTGCTTTGAATTAATAATCACATGCTTGTAATCTTTCCCGAACCCCAACAGCATAGCTAGTGGAATACATACTTCGAATTTCTCGTTCGCATAGACAAGGGACCTTAAACTGCTCGTCGACGCCCCAGCCCGCCATTTTGGCAGGGGACAATTGGTTATGCGTTTATGACAGATAGTTCTTTATGGTGGCAGTGATTCCAACATCTCGCATGGTGTCTACCTTGTACCCGTTCAGTTCATACGCAATTCTACTTATTGTGTGAAATATACCGTTTCTAATTATTTTAGTCGTCACAGGAAGCGCATTGCCTGGCTGCGTCAGTGTTCCACGGAAGCGCAAATATGAGTTACACGGCGCCGTGTATATATCTTGGTTTTGCACCGGGATCCGGACCTCGGGCGAGGGCACGTAGGGGCCCGGCAGGTAAGGCGAGTAAGTATAGATTTCAGCCTTGGTGATCGCGTCTTCGAACCCCGCCGGCTCCGCAACGTTTAATATTTCCACATCCATGCTTGATCGTCAGGCCCAAACTTCTAAGGAAACGCACATGTTCAGGTGTTAGTGCTCTGCGTGCTCGACTCATACTGACTTTAAATTTGGTACTGTACGCGACTTTTATTGCATTCGCACGCTTAATTTTCAGGCCCATATTTCCTTAAATGCAAACGGGCCGTTATCTCCTCGCCTCGAAAATAATCAATCGACTCTCTTGGTCCACTACGGACACTACGACCTCCTGTACGTTCGACGTCACTACCGAAACATAAATGGGTGTTTTCGTTACATTTACGAGCTTACATCCTGGTGGCACCATCGCTGAAAATTCGTGCAGTGTCTGGCTGGGCTTGCCATTGAGATACGACTCGTTAACCAAATTGCAGTTTATTCTTATTACATTTACAGGGAATATTTGTACCGGCAGCATAGATTCGTGTGTTTTATTAGCCTCGTATGTGGCGTTCTCGAATCCTAGCATTGCGGCGAGAGTATCGCTGCCCGAGAAGTCTACCTGTGCACTACACTTCATCTCGCTGTGCAGAGTGTTCGCATTACCACGAAGAACTAATGTTGCTTCCTGTCCCAGCTCCCTCGTAATACGTGCCTAAGTCCTCGATCTCATACAAACCCGTAGGAATACGCACCTCCCCTCTCTTCCCGCCCCCCTTAATGTAACGGAACATACAATTTTGGTCATCTACGTTTCGTACTGAGAAGTACATTTGAAAATCAATCACCGCCACGGACCATACCCCCTTCAGGGAGAGTGGTGGGAAGTGCACGGAACACAATTCCGAACTGTTGCCCGACAAGATCAAGGTAATGGACATGACTGAGGTCCGCACCTAGCGCCTACTCATTAAGTATCTATCTGGTAAGGAAGTGCAGACAAGGATGTCCGCAGTTCCATGATCGTGGCTTTTGCTCTGCTCTGTGATTATAGTATATTCGCGCTCCTCTGAAATACATTTTCAGTTCTGGCGGGGTCCTTAAATTTCCAAAACTGTCAAAGTAGTGGACCGTATTGCCATTATTTTTATATGCAGTCCAATGAGTTTTCGGGGCTGTGCTACTGTCGAGGTTTACTATGCCGCACTCTACCCGACGTGCGGGATGGGGTAGTCGATCTCGCATGAAACTCCCCGGAAATTGCTTCTTTTTAATTTTCGTGCATAATTACGTATTCAAAGTTGGTTAGCGGGTGGGCTGGCAGCCCCCTTAAGATCGCTTCGTTATTTTGCGTTGTCGATTTCTCTTTCTGCCTCCTCCCCGCCACTTGTTTGTAGGGATGCAGGTACAGCCCGCGACCATTTTTTGCAAGCGTCTCCATTCGTCTATTATTTCTCAAAGTCTCCATCTAGCATTTGTTTTCATCTTTGGCCGTATTAACGGCCCTGGCTGTACCGCTGGCGCCTCCGATCAAACTTCCTAGTACTCCAAGAGCCGGCAAGATGAACGGTAGAATTCCTCCTCGTTTCACTGCTACTCTACATGGTTTCCTGCCAGAGCATAACTTTTTCGTCCTTCCAAATTTCAATCCCATGCTGCGTTTCACCTTGGTCTTCATAATTTTCGACATCCCCCACGCTGCTAGGCGTTCCCCGAGCTTGGCCTGTGACGACCCTACTATTGACTTTGCTTTATCTGCAAGAATCGTATCGGCTACGTGTCTATCTGCTAACTTAGTACTTGCCGCGTACCCAATGTCGTGTTCTTTGCAAGTGTTGTCTAATGCATTAATGGGTACATCGCCTTGCTGTAATCTTCTCTCCAGCCGAGTGCCAGGACCGCAATACTTATAACCCGGAATGTGTGCTTCGAAGGGCAGATGTTAATTAAAGTATTTACCAGTCCACTTCCTTTCTTGGCGATCTTGCCCCTACAATGCATACCTATAAACTGACTGTTCAATTGCATTGTGTTACTGCTTTATACACTTTGTGATAGAGGCTGGCTATGAACCTGGGCATCCCACATTTGTGTGTGTGTGTGTGTGAGTTATTTAGGATGAAACTTCAAACTTATTCCGTGCTTCGCCTGGGGAGGCCTGTGTGTGTGCGCGTGTGTCTCGACACATGCTGGCGACGGCAAGGTCGCCAGGCGCAGGCACAGCTTGGGTATTGTGTAACTTCTCCCCACTCTCCCCTTCAAGCCAAGATCAGCGCATGTCGAGGCCTCTCGCTTCAGACATCGGCCGAGAGGCATCTTGTGTGAAGACAGAAACATATTTTCGATTGCTCGTTAATTTGTTACCATGGGTTCGTTATAGTATTACACACAGGTGTAGAAACAATTATATTTTATTCAGATCTGATTTTAATATCCAGCTGTTATNGTTACCATGGGTTCGTTATAGTATTACAAACAGGTGTAGAAACAATTATATTTTATTCAGATCTGATTTTAATATCCAGCTGTTATATCTGAAGTCGAAGTCTAGCCATTTGACGAATACGCGCTTCCCTCGACGTTTCAATATCCGCTCGACCAAATAAGTGTTTGGAAATTTTGTTTTCATTGGTTCCTTGCTATAGAATTGACCTTTCAAACACTCGCCATTTAGATCTTCCAACACAAAGGTCTGAGGTTCGTTATGTCGAATATTGCTAATTCTGTACATTTCTAATGACCAGTTAAGTGTGTAAGATTTCGCAAATTGGGGTTTAATTCGGGAAATACGGACATAGTCTCCCACCTTTACCTTTGCGTTCCGCCTATCCACTATCTTATCGTTTTTAAACACAGTCTCCAGCAAAGAATCGTCTTTAACGTCCACCGGTCGCATACAAATGGTCCTGTGATTTCTAGCATTGTATTTGGTAATTAGGTGAGGTAACATATCCAGCCACACATACTTTCCTTGTGCCGAAAATCCACGTCACATATCTGCTTTTAATGTTTTATTGAATCTCTCAATAATAGAACCTTTTTTTTCACCATGTGTACTGCAGTGGTTAATTTTGTTCCCGTCCATGAGTGAACGGAAAGCTTATCATAAAATTCCCTACCTAAATCAGTCTGCATATTCTTAGGCAGGCCCTTATCGTTTAAGACTGTTTTCATAGTGTTGGCAACGTCCGCCCCGCTTTTTCGGCGAACTGGGGCGGCACACGCGTATTTGCTAAAATAATTAATTAGGGTAAGCATGTATCTATACCCCTTATTCACTGCCGCATACGGGATCATTTCCACCAGGTAGGCTTGATACATATCGTCGAGTCCAAACACGAGCACCTTCCTTCTGCGGAAATTTCTTCTTGCTGGCCGGTGAATCTCGGCTGCGATCGCCGCACGAGACATGTTCAGTAGACGTAGCCACCTTCGCGCAATTCCTCCACGATATTTACTATCTCGTTCGTGTGTGAATGATTACCTGCCTGTTGAGATGCCACGAGTAGTCGAAGTCGTGATACGAGCTCATTTATATCGTTCCAGTACACGTACTCGAGCTTGCTGCCCCCATCAAGCTTCGAAGTCAGTCCCGAACCACTGGCTAGGCCTACATCGGGAAACAACTCGGCAATAATGTCGAATTTCGGGTGGACCTCGTCCTTATATGTATTGGTAGTTACATCATTATCCATTAAATGCGCGGTCGTGAGTTAAAGTAATTTTTGGTATTGGTGTAGGGCTTCTCGTGAAAACTCGCCAGGTCTGCGTTTCAATAACAGCTCATAGAGACCTGGGGCTGTGCGTATGGTTTCATTGTCAATCTGTATGTAATCGTTGGGTAGAAAATAAATATGCTTGTTCCCGAGATACCATTTTTTGTTCCGCCTATATCCCTCGTAAATCACATCGTTAAAACGAGTCGTATAGGAAGTGAGATAATTACGAACAGTGCCCGGGCAAAAACCTACCTTTTTATTACGTTTCAATTCAGCCAAAGATACATCGTCATCATCATCTTCGCCATTGCCCTCCGGAAGTGGCCTTAGTTCGACATCCAGGTCGGTCTTCACACTACCGATAGGGGGAACCGGTTGCTCCTTTAAAGTATCCAGCCGGGATGTGATCGGGCGGAAGGCTTCTTCCAATACTGCATCGCTCTCCATACAGGCGCCCTTGGCGTGTAAGTACTTATCGTGAACGCTTGCAACGATGCAGCGTAAATCCTCGACAGCAGCAGACATTATAATAAAATTCATAGTGACTTGTTCATACAATATATATATATTTATTAGACAATGGCTCTACATGCAATCAAATTGACTATTTTTCTTCGAAAGTATTAAGTTTCTGAAGCACTGCAGTCCGCACATGCTCGCAATGTGCCCATTTTTCATCGTCCGTGCACATATCGTTTAAGTTACGAACAACCCTGTGGCGAATAAGTTCCTCTAGATCTGCAGGTCCCGTACTCAATGTTTGATTTCGGATGTCAAGTTATTCGAGCAGATTTGTACTAAGTTTATTCGTCATCCCTTCCAATATCTTGCTGAGATTCGTCTCTAAGCTGCATACGCTCTCCAGCTGCGTACGTAATGTGTTTAGCATTGTCGAACCTGCGCCTGATGCATTAAGGTGGTCGTCTAGTTTCGCAGACAGGATTGTAAACCTCTTAATGTCGAACTGCTCGAGCTTTGTCTCGACTGCTGTGAGCTTGGCGTCCACACCACTCAGCTTGTCGGCGCTTTCGGTCACTATACGCAGATTATCTTTCAATGTTGCAGCAAGGGTCGTAAGGGACCTGTAGTTTACACGATTGAATAAATCTACCAGTTGTACTTCCACAGCAGGCAGCTTGCTTGCCACTATGCTTAACATGTTATTGGTTAAAGTCTGAAAATGTTTCGTCGTGGTGAGGGACATCGTACTGATGGCACCGAGGTTCGCGTCTAACTTCTTACTTATTGCTTCCAGCATGGTCGTGTCATTAAGGTGACTGCCTAGTTCCGCGGCAAGAACTCTCACTGCTCGCCCACGTCGTTCGCGGCTTTGTCATTAAGGAGACTGTCTAGTTTCGCGGTGAGACCGCTAACTTGATAGCCTACATCGTTAATTTTCTTCTCCATAGCTGCGAACACATCACCTAACGTGCTGAGTTTCCCTACATCGCCGGATACGTTCCTCAGCTGGGCGTCCAGCTTGGTGTACAGTACATTCGTGTTGGCGAACAGACGGCCTTCCATGGCGACGAGTTTTGATTCCAGCTTCGGAGGTACCACACACTCGGTCTTTACATTAAGGTGCCTGTCCAGTAACGCTGTGAGAACTGCTAGAACTCTCGCGCTCCCTTGCTCCCCCACATCGGTGATTTTCTTCTCCACAGACAATATCCTAGCCCCTAAAATGTTCAGTTTAAGTACATCATCGGATAGTTTTTTGCAGCTGGGCCTCCATATTGGTAGACAGTACGTTTGTGGTGCCGGCCAGCCTACCTTTCACGACGTTGAGTGCGTCCCCAGTTGTGACAGTGGTCAGGTGGGATACCTTTTCGATTAACGTGCCGAGTCTCAAATCTATGTTCGTGGTAAGCATATTGGCATCGAAGAGGCATCCTTCCACCGTGGCGAGCTTCCCACCTACCGCAGACAGTTGCTTAATGTCATCGGCTAATGGGCGTAATTCTCTTGACATGGTCGTATTAACACTGCTGGCTATTTGCTCTCCCACACTGCTCAGAGCTGTCTCTAAGGCGGTGATTCGCGCCATACCTGCCAATAATGTGCGCAAATGCGCCTCAATACTGGTTTGCAGTGTCGCCACCGCCGCATTCGAGCCATACCTGCAATTAATGTGCGCAACTGCGTCTCAATACTGGTTTGAAGTGTCGCCACTGGCCGCAACGCCTCTGAGGTAATGCTGCGGACGAAGGATACGTTCACGGCATCGCCGTCATGTTTCGCACTGCCTAAATTCTTTGCTCGTTTTCCTCCGAAACTACATTTCCCATCATTAGTAGATGCAACACAGCTTTCCGGCGTCTGCTTCAGACAGCTATGGCCGAACTTGGATACTGGGTAGCTCATACTTCACTGATGCACTATAAAGAACTGATCGAAACCCCTACGGTACCGTCCCTTTTCAAGTGGAAACTCTTTTGCTACAACTAGAAACCCATGAGGTTCGCGCCAGCAACATGCACACAAGTCTTTAAATTTGTCGAATGTCATGTCGGTGTTAACGTGGTCCGAGTAGACATGGCGTAAATTCATGTTGTCCATGTGAAATAGGACTAGGAAATTCGCATTGTTACATAGAAGCTGTTTAGGCATTCGTGAACATGTTTGGCATAGGTAAATATAATCCACTGCTAGACTTCCCATGCTGAAATACTGCTGCGTGATCACCTGTTTCTCACACGCCATGTCGTCAAAAATAAACACAGAGTTTGGTAAAGCCTTGCTTGGCTGCACGACCACATCGTTGTCACTAAATGGAAAATAACGGAGGCCAGCAACGGCTTGTAGTATTTGCTCTAGTCGTAAGTACTTTGGCTGATGAAGAGATTTCGAGTATAGGTACACGTTTTCGAAACGCAGACCATTGGGTTCTTCCGGGAGACTAACAAGGACACAAGATTTTCCGCAGTTGCTCGGTCCTGCTATGATCCCTCGTACGGTGTCCGGTAATAACTTTCCATGCCATAATTTAAAAACGTTAGTTTCATCTTCGTCGACATCACCGATGCGGACAGGAAGCGTAGTTGCCTGTGGCACGATCTCCATCGAACTGATTTGCGAATCGGTTAATCGGTAATATTTATGTGAGTTTTTTTACCCTGGGTGATCTCCTTGTGTACGTGTGACGCGGCCTGCCACTTCGCTCTTGGACAGGGACGCGAGCGCACGTGTATGTAAGTATGCATATGCTCCAGGGAGGGGGGAGGGAGTTTGTGTGATGATAAGACTTATATATATATATGTATATAATTTTTTTGCCTCTCTCTCGATGGGGCGGGGGCCGGGCCGGGGATGGAAGGTTAAAACACGTGCAAGGCTCTAGCGCATTATTTGTTTCATGGCTGGCGTCTCTCTTGGGAGCCACTGTACTCTATCCACTGCTTCACTGTGCCCCCCCCCCCCCC
>NQII01000189.1:851031-909772 GCA_002778355.1 Clitarchus hookeri | reverse complement strand
GCTGTCAGTGTGTGAATGCAAGAGCATGGAGTTGTGATCTACCCATTGCATCACCATGGCACCCTTACTATGGAATGCGAGAGCGTGAAGTCTTGTAGCCCCCCGAAGCTATGTCCTGGCAGGCATCTCTGTTGGGAGCCGCCATTGGTGCGTGAATGCAAGAGCATGGAGTTACGCTCTATCCGTTGCATCACCACGGCAGCTTGAATGCCTGAGCATGACATAACGACTGGGCGGCATCTTTGGGAGCCACAACCAACATGGCCGACTCCTTGACATTGGCTTAGGGAGCCCAATGAACAATCATAACCACCAGGGAATGAGAAAGAAAAAATAATTTTTTTGGAACTTTTGAAATAAAAAAAAAATTAACTTTTAAAATATTAAATCAATTTTTTAAAAACATCAGTTTTCAAAAATTAATTTTTGAAAATTAATTTTTTGAAAATTAATTTTTGGAAGAAAAAATTTGCCGAAATTTTGGAAATTTTTGGAATTTTGGCAAATTTTGGCACTGGCCGCTGCCGAAGCGAAATGCAAACGCATGAGGTTTGTCATTTCCTAACCAAGCTTCTGGCTCCCGGCTCCCTGTCAAGACGCTGGCATTGAATGCCCTATTTCTAGCTACTACCGCCACGTTGCAGCAAAGTGACAAAAAAAATACGAGACTCTGAAAGAAATGCATATTTATATTTTTATAGATACATGTTATGTAAGTTATTTCATCTACTAAAACAGTAGAAATTATTCACTTACAGTTAAAATGCGACGTGGTTTTCGCCTATAATACTACTATAATACTATTAAAACCTTAATAGTCATCTTTACCTTGTTGGCTGGCGTGTTTAGAAATCAGTGACTGGTTAAGAAGACAGGCTCCCTTATGCTGTTATAGCACTAAGTGCGTTTGGTCTCGGGGCCAACCTGCAGCCCCATGCATTAGTAACAGTTTGACGAGGGTTGGCAGGTCGAATACATGCTAGCCACATCCTGAGTTCTCGGGATTCTGACTATTTTTCTCTCTTTCAAGTGTTTACTGACAACACATCGCTTGAATGAATGTCTATGTAAAATCATGTCATACCTCATACAATTAAGTAATAATTACTAAATTAAGGCCGTCGTCTATCAGCAATTAACTCTGAAGTTTTCTTTGTAAGCAACAGTCATTGTTCAACAAACTGAAGGTAAAATATTAAGCATTGTTTAAAATTAAGGATGATTATGCAATCAAATTGCAAATGCATGGTTAACATTTTCGAATATTTATGAACTGAAAAAATTCCCAACAAACTTGTGACTTAAAATTTTTATTTCATTGACAGTACAGAACAAAAATGGTTCACCTAAGTTTTTTTTTTTAACAAATTATACTTTTTTATTTACACTATTCCAATACTCCTTCAAAATACAAGAACAGTGCAAATTTACGTTGTCAAATATGTACTTGAAAAATAAAATCGTAGTCATATGATTTATATCTTTTGGCTTTATTTATTTAGGTTTGTTGCGTGAATATTGCATTTTTTTAAAGAAGCTTTATTGCAAAATACATCGGGCCTGCATAATTACATATTATAGAACTTAAATTATGATACGTGCATTCATTTGACATATTTCTGTTAACAGATTTACATTTGTTTTTAATATGTGGCTATTCATGAACTTAATTATGTACACATACACTAAAAATGTTTTTCCAAAACAATAAAAATATAATTTTTGAACGTATATAGAGATGTGTCTACTGTACACTTAAACTTAGGGAATCACAGCAGCATTTAATAATTGCAAGTCACCAAAATATCAATATATCAAATTTTAAGTTATATATATGGGCTATATAAAATAGCAAACGGAAATTTTTAAACTACAATTTCTTATTGCTTACTAGTGATAGTTATGACAACTACGTAGACCATAATTTGTTTTCATTGGCCTAGTATTTTTGAAAACTACCTTAGGTTGTTTGAAGGAGAGCATTAAAATTTTTCAAAAGCTGTAAAAAAGAGAAATGGTTTGCTCTTAAGTGTTCATGTGTGTGGTGTTCTTCCATGATGTGTTATTTCCTGTTATAGGATGTTCACGGCAAAGTCAGCGCTTTTTAAAGCCCTGCATAGTTTATACTGCCATTCCATTGCGTGTCCTTATGCCTCATCGACATAAACATTATCTTGAGATATTTTTAGATCAGATGTTTACAAGTTCATTGTATTTACTCAGTACATAAAAATCAACATTTAATATTAAACAACACATAATAACAACCAATTTTTAATAACTATGAACAATATGTGCTTTCAAGTGACGTGCGTCATTTTATTCGTGTAGAAAATTACAAAATTCTATCTCCTGGTGATACTCATAGTAATATTTGTGAACGTATCAAAATTCTTACGGAAATGGTATATGCCGTATTTAACAAATGCCTTGAAAATGAATACAGTAACAGTAACGCTAGGTACAAGCAAATAGCTGCGCTGCCGTGACAGTACGACTGAGGAAATATGGCTCAACAGAAGGGATGGAAAATTTTACTGTGTCAGAAGTACGGTGAACAACATTTCCTAATTGTAACTACTTTCCCTATGTCACTGCCAATTTTACCGTGGGTTTTGCGTCGGTGCTTACTGTACTTCAAAATTTTTGTTGTAACGGGCAATAATTTTTTAAAGATCGACACTTTGTCATGAAATCTTATAAAAGATTTGATCGTATTCCTGTTTTAAAATTATCTAAATATACACACAGTGACAAGCATTTAATACAAGCTGTACCTGCTCAAAACGTCTTCAAGAAATTTTGTATTAAGAAATGTTATCCTTCCGTATATGTGATGGTCCCTTTACAAACTGTGTTACACTTTGTTTTTGTATTATAAAACAGGTTATAAATTATGACTAATTCTTTTAGCAGATTTCTGTTAATCTTTTGTTATTTTTCTTTTTTCGTTCAAAATACGTTCCGGGTTACGTATTGGCATTGAACGCGTGTGTCGAGGGTCCGCGAGTTCTGGCAACAGCCATTCCATGTAGAATGAAGTTAACTTTTTTATCATTTCTTTTGCCCAGAAATCGTCATCCCGCGGTATACTTTCGTAATACACAAATGGTGGATTGGGTGTCCACACAGCAAACAAGCAGTACAACCTTTGGGTAACATGCAGCTGGCCTTGAACTTGATAATAATATTTATGGCACTTGTTAATCCCCGCAATTTTCTTATCTTTCCAACTTTCCAGAACGTCACCTTCCGTTGCAGAATAGCAGATTCAGGGCTCAACAATTCTGCGGACGCCGGACATTTGACTTCCATAATACCATCTTCATATATCAAGCCATCGGGTGTTGCGCCGAAATACGGTAATTCAGGATCAACAAAAACCCCACATTTCCGAATTTTTACATGTGCAGGTTCTCCCAGTGTTTCAATAGCTCTGTGCTCATTTTCTTCCCCGTATTTCACAGCTGGTAGATGGAAGTCTTCTACAAACATCGGCAAAATTCGATGCTGTTAGTCGCTTTCGTCTTTCTTCAATCCACTGGCCAGTATACAGGAGATCCCTGGTTTGTATTTCAATTTCATGCATAGCTTCGTTGCTTTTTTAAAGGCTTTCCGTTAGTTCATTACACAGAACATTGAAATCATCTGCAGGTAGATCTGGCTTTTGTGCCTTAGCTCCATAATCAGGATCGATGTCTTTTTTTTTACCAGAAAACAGCCTCTTTGGTTTTAGAGATGGCTTTCCACCTACATTCTTTCGCTTTATTCTAGCTACTTCCACTTTCCGTCTTCTTTGAGCTTCTAATATTTTTGTAAATGTACCTGGACTTTTACCACATATTTTTTTATGAAGTTTATAGTGTACAGCTCCAGAATTGTAGGAAACCACCGCCGCGGCGCATCGCGCTTGATCCACGTTTTGTGTAGTTGATGCTCTTGGCACCCGTCTTCTTCGCTACTGCAGAGTTGTAATGCTCAACGCAATTGTTATTAACGTTGTAAAGTAAACTGCGGCTATGCCTGCTCAAGTTACCTGCCAAAGATATCATTTGTTGGTACAGGTCATGCTCATTAAGAAGCAGAATAATATGTATCTCATCTTCTTTTGCACCGGCACAGAAGTATGAAGCACATCGTTGATGGTCGCCAAAACATGATCAACACTATTTATGATGTCATTTCGCAGGTTCGCTATACGTTCGTGCATAGCCAGCTCCTCGTTCATTCAGTGTTCAGCAGCTTTTACAACAGCACCACGCAACTGTAAGCTTTTGGCATGTATTTGTTTCCTCAGTTAAATGGGCTATTTTTTTCCAGTTGTCCAGATTTCTTTTAACTTGTTGTAGTAATTACGCAACAGGTGATTTCGACATTCCAGTTTATCGACAGTTAAGTTTCTGTACGGTCTTGCTTCAAGTAGTTTATTGTAGACACTACTATCACCATCAGTTATCAGAGTTCTATACCGCAAACCATACGTTTCTTCACTTCTGCAAAAGCCTTCTACGATAACGTCAGCTTCCATTCTGGATGCACTTTGTTCTTGACTCCAATTCTTGTAGCATGTGTGCAATGGCTGTTCCTTCCCTTGTTGCTGTGCTTGATCACACACAGTGCAGTACGTATTTCGTACGCCAATGAACAAAACCTTTTTAGTCTTGTAACTAACAATTGCAGCCTGAAATAAAAGCATATTAACTATACAGACCAGTCGCATAACTTATGGTGTTCCATAAACTTACAGTTTCACTCGTGTGGTACACAAGAAATGTGTGCATATATGTATATGTTTGTACATACATACACACGCACGCACACACAGACACACACACGTACATTTGTCACCATGCTTGATATGCCTTACTATAAAAAATAATGCAATTTAGTGTTAGGAGCTAATTTTCTGGCCCAATATTGTGTATACTGCATTTCACTTAACTTAAGTCAATTTTGACAGACAGTATGAACAACCTACACAGCATGTGGACAGTAAATGCTGTAATTTGCAAAGTATTACGTCATTTGATGGTTGTATCGAGATGTATGTTGTTATGTTGACGATTTATGCGATGATTATGGGGGAAAAATAGTACTCGGAATTAAAAATTATAACTTTGAAATTTAATGGCAATTACAGCACTTATAATTTAAATTACGTTTTTCGAGTAATGCAAATTTTTTTTGGACTGTATACCATGGACCTTAAAAACATTTTAAGAAATTAGAATAGCTCATGAGTACATCACGGTTATGTGAAACGTTTCCAACCCGGCAAACGTCATTGAACTCTCTTTCGTCATGTTTGAGTGAGTACCTTGTTGGTGTTGTCGGAATATTATATTGACAGTTAATTATTTTCGTATTTGCACATGCCAACAAGCGTAGTTCGATGTAGGTGCCTGTCTAGTGCGTCTTCTCGAGTGAAATGTATTATCGTCATGTGTTAATTGGCTGACTGTTCCTTCTTGGTCCACCATTTTCCTTAAACGTTAGCCATGAAGTACGAGCGGCTACGTACGTATTTACGTTCTGACGTTTAATTTTGTTGGTTGGTTTTTGTTGTGTTGTATTAATTGAATGAGTCTGCAAATAGATTCTTTCGTATCAGTTGTAGACACGAGTGATTTTAGTGACGCAATCGTCCAAGGATTATCATAGGACAACACTTCAGGAATTGCGGTTAGGAATTACAAACTGTAAGTTAGTGTGTTTTGTAAATAATATATTTCGAAACTGTTTTTAGAATTTTTTGAATGTACGTGGTCTTAAACACTCCTTTTTTACACGAGTTTATTATATTGAAATTCTAAGGATTTTTATTTGTAAGTTTAACTTAGCTTAAAATATTTACAGTGTGTATTTCTTGCCTCGGTACGAACAGCGACATGATGTCGTGTTTTTTTTCTTTTGCGGGAAGTTTTGAAATGTACGCGGCCTTTAAAAAAAAAACCTTTCTGTCCTTATTTATTACACTGAAAATTCACTTTTAATGTATAAGGTTAACATTGCTGAAATGGTTTACAGTGTCTATTTCTCGTATATGTAAGAACGATACGAACAGCGTTATAGTAATTTGAATATTTCCGAACGAGCAAAATTTTTCACTCCACCATAAAAACAATATGCGATTCATATCGCTATTGCATCGCAAGAAGAGACGCAAAACAATTCTGCCTCGTGAAACACTAACTAGAGTACCCCGCCCGCCCCGACAATAAAATAAACAGAACCCTAACTGTATTACTTAATCATAACGAAAATAAAAGTGATGGAAATGGCATCCTAGCTATAATATCCTACATTGTGTTACAGCGTTTATTCACAAATATTGATTTCTTCATTGACAGAGCAGCTGTGGGAGGGATGCATTGTGGCCGCATTACTTTCCTACAACTGTCAAAATTTACTGAACTACCTCGTGTCAAGCCAGAGAGCTAACTCCTAAAACGTACGCAATTCTTGTAAAGTCTGGCCCCTTCTATAGTCTCCTTTATATTCAATAATAATATGTATACTAGTCAAAGTTATTTGAGTATTTTTATATACTGTTATTGTAAGAAGCTTTTTATTTATTATTTTCTACAGGTACTGGCTCACAAAATTTTACAAAGTTTCACAATACTAATTTACCAATATTAGGATTACATAAAACATGACATCCGATTTAAGTTTAATTTTTGCTGAACGCAGTGCCCATATACTATACGGGGAAAAAAATTAATTGAAATTACATTGCGATTGCAGCCTGGTCGTATTGTGGTGTTAGATTTCTTACAGCGTTCATCTTTCACAGAGAGGCAGTGCAGGAAGACTGTGGATTTCCCGAGTCCTCTGGTAAAATCTCTTGGGTGTGAATTTTCCTGTCACCCCCTGATGTGCGTCCTATTTAACAATGAGCAGAGATGGCCTTTGAGCCCAGGATAAAAGTGTTATATCTCCTTGCACGATTTTGTTATCACGAAATAGTTAAGTTTTTTGTATTTATCAGAAGTACCTTACACATCAGGTACAATATAATGACACATTTCGACGCAGAAAACATTGAAGATGCTACATAGAAAAGCCAAATACTATTTTGGTCCGGTACTTAAGCTACACAGTGTCCAGTTCATTTGTGGTCATGTTTTTTATCAATAATTTTGCTTTTATTAAATTCTCACTTATAATATTACAATATATTGGTTATATGCACAATTATTGGATAAATACCTTAAATTTGATACCGCATTGCAGGCGGTGACGTATATGGTTTCGCCAAAAACCTCAAAAATATATTAACATTAGAGTATGTGGGATTAATGCGTGTTGCATACTTACGCCTGCAGATGTAAAGATGACTCTTAATCAAAAAACAGAAATAATGTAAACAAATATGGCGCAGGGTCAGAGAGTGCGAGAGAGCGCCAGCAAGTATACAACTTCATGCACTCTATGTACTCTCCCTCCTTCGTGCTCTCTCCGACGAATTGAGACAACCAGAGAGCGTTCTCTGACGTCATAATGACGTGTCGCGAGAGCACGAGAGAGAGAGCTATCTGGGCTAACTAGAGAGAGCGTGAGAGAGCGCGAAGCAGTGGTCTCGCCAGGTTTTGCGAAAGAGTGTTCTTCGAAAGAGTGCGTTTTAAATTGATGCACGGCATAACTGCATCCATCAGCCAACCTCAATCGTAACACGCAAGACTCGACGTTATCGGTAATTTACAGCGACTCAAAAAAGTATTCATACACCCACACATTTAGTCGTAGCGTGTGTATTTGAGGCAATGTAAAGCCACAAGCCCTACGCAGGCAGAGGAGCGGAATAGCATGGTACTAGTTCATAACACAGCAACTTCAGAAGGACGAGCACACAATGGGAAATATGGTATTTTCATAGTCATATAAGTATTCATACAGCGGAGGTGTAACCGTGCTTGGTGTGGTAACGCCCGTGTTCCTACACCCAGCAGTTGTACGTATAAAGACGGGCTCCCTGCACATCAGTTGCCAGACTGTTGTTGTAGTGAGAGGTAGTGGTCAGAGCGGGGCCGCCAGAAACGCGAGCTGGCTGTGACGCAACGCCAACAAGTGGTTTCTCTCTATAAACAAGGCAGGAATTGCGAAAACCCTCACTATTTGTTTTGGAACTCTCAGTTCCATACTGAAGAAGTACAAAGAAACAGGGACAAAAGAAAATAAACTACGATTCGGACGCCCAAAAGTGCTTACGTGCCACGAACGACGGCACCTTGTCACTTTAGCACCTAAAGAACGATTTCGAAGTGCAGCATCTTTGGCGGAAGATATCGCATCAACATCAACACACCCTCAAAATGTATGATTTGTATTACATAATGCCAATTTCCATGGTAGGGCAGCCAGGAAGAAACTACATAATTCTGCAGTAAACCGACAAAAACGCCTACTATTTGCCAACGAGTATCATGATATGCCTAACGAATTTTGGGATACTGTGATTTTTTGTGATGAGTAAAAATGTAATATATTCGGCTCAGCCGGCAAACAGTGGGTGTGGCGTAGGCCAAACACGGAATTGAAGTCGCGACACATTATAACTATAGTCAAACATGGAAGAGGAAGTGTTATGGTTTGGGGATACATGGCGTCTTCTGGGGTCGGAAATTTAGCTTTTATTGAAGGTACTATAGATGCCACCAAGTATTTAAGTGTGTTGCGCCATAACCTACCAATCAAACAGCGTGCAGAAGATGGGTCTGGCAGGGGTCTTTGTGTTCCAACAAGACAATGACCCTAAGCACACTGCCATGACAACTAAGGCGTGGTTATTGTGTAATGCACCACGACGGCTTCTGACCCCACCACAGAGCCCATATGTCAATCCATAAAGCATTCGTGGGAGTATCTAGTCAAGCAGGTTCAGAAACACCGCCCTTCAAGCAAGTAAGCTCTGCAAAGACTGTTTTTGGAAGAGTGGTCCAAAATCTCCCCAGCACACCCCACAGCGTTGGTACGGTCTATGCCACGACGTCTCGAGCACACGAAGTATTAAAATTATTGATTTGCTGCTGCTGTTTACAAGAGTGTGTTTCGTTTGTTCCTGTATTAATACTTTTTTAAGTTGACGGCAAACATGTCGGTATTGTTTTGTGCATGGTTTTTTTATTGTGTTATATATGTGTGTACGGGGAAACACAGTACTGTAATGTGATTGGCAAATGAATGTAACCTTGCCGCTTAGTTGTACATTATATTGAACCCGGAGCACAAACTATGGGTGTATGAATACTTTTTGAGTAGCTGTACATGGACTGACAGCACGGTCGAAAGGCTCGGACAGACGCATCTGCACAATAATGGCAATGCCTTCCTTAAGAGTGGTATATAGAGACCGCCAAGCTTATCGTTGAGCTCGCAGGGCTGGGAATACGGCGCGCCAGGGTGGAGTTTCGGGGCCGGGGCGTGGTCAACTCAGGTCACGTGATGCTGGAGTTGGGCGCGTGGTGGGGATACTCGCCCTGCCCTACCCTCCCTCAAGCCGTGCGTCATTCGCTTTGAGCGATGGGCCGGGGTAACCTCGCGAATAACTCAAGTATGCCTGCGGTCCGGCCGTTCTACTTAATAATAGGTTTGTGATTATAGTCTGTTCGCGGTTTCTTCGCACTTTTTCAATTAAAATAATTAAATCTTTGAAAAATCACCCCATATATGACATGATTGGTTGTTTCCGAAATAATGCCATGTATCACAAACGTTTTTCAAACTTTTAACATAAACATATCTTATTTTTTGTTCAATCTAACTTTCAATTATATTTAATTTATAGATTATATTATTTCGTTTATATACATTAATACAGGGGAAATTGTAAGTGCGTTGGTAATGCCTAGTAAGAAGTCGTTCTTATGCAAATTAATATATTAAACTGAGTGCACACGAACGCGGTGCGCTGTCCCTTTGGTGTCATTTTGTAGGCTGGGTTAAGCTGTGTTCGCATGAGGCGGAGGAATATCCTGGAAGTAGAACTTCAGAAGGGCTTCAGAAAAGTTTGAAGTAACTGAGAATGGACTATATTTCGAGAACGAAAAACGAGTGCATGAGAACGTGATCGACATTATTAGTGGTTGTTCAAATAAATTTGCTCGTCTTGCATCGAGCCACTCACACACGGTTGTATATTAATATGGTTTTAACAAATGAATGTTTTATTACTATATTAAACCGATTTAATACTCTTGTGGCAGCAGCACGCACCGAATTCCGGCATTACTGTTCTGCAGTTCAAGCTAATCGTTACTTACTGCTGATCATCGATATTATCCGTATATTACAACATGTAATATTTCAAGTGACTTAAAATTCGCCTCTCATCCATGGCAAACATGTCCATCATAATTATTTTTGTTTAGATATTTAAGGCTTCTGCAGTTGGGGCGATGTAATAAACAGAAGCGGTGAAAGAAAAACTTTCTTAAAACTGTGTATATTTTAATGCAGTGGCGCTTATTTTGAGCGTACTGTTACTTTAAGAGACTTAAAAAAAATAAGGACAAGTAACCGCAACGTCGTTATCCTAAATTAATAGTATATAGGGCTTAGTTCATGGTTTACCTGCCAAGGGAACTTCCATTTTAAAGAAGGATTACAAATAGTCTTGTAGCGCGCTCTCTCTCTCTCTCTCTTTTCTTGGGGAGGGGGGGGGGATTAAATAGTTTAACCTGAACTCCATGGTTCAAATAATTCTGGGCTACACTTCAAAGTGGAATGTACATTTTTTCAAACAAACTGTCGTTACCTTATCAGCTGGTTGCCAATGACATTTATATCGGTTTTTGTGATTGGTCACTTATTTTGTTTTGGATCTGTAATAGGAACACGAGCCTTCTACGCTGTGTGAAGTAAATAACTGGCAGAATCGTGACAGCAACGCAGATAAATAATAAGTCCAGTTTGTCCCCAAATGAATGTGTGAAACTTTCAGGGCATTAGAAATTAGTAATGAAAATGGAAGCCTAATTTATGAACTGCTTAAATCCTGCTGCAGAGTTTTCCATTTACTGGTAGGAGCCATTTGTTAGTAGTATTGTTGACCACATCGAAAAAACTTTTCTGGTTTGATGACAAGTAGTAAGATTCTGATGTATGTAGACATCCCAGCCTTAGCTGTCGGGTGGTTCACTAGCTTCTGCCTTGCTGAAAAATATATATTTAACGCAAATGTACGCTTCAGAGCCCCCACCGAAGTAGGCATATTTTAACACCTAAAATTTAGGAGTGATTTTACACAAAAAAAAAAAAAAGCAAAAGACAATCAGAACAAGCAAAATTTCCAATTCTCAGCTTTGCTACACAACAGTCGAATTTCACGAGTTATTGGCGTAAAAATACACAGATACTTTTGGAGCGCGTTTCTTTGCAAAAATGAAATGGAACTCAATGTATGTGTGCCTAATTCTGCAAGCAGTCCGAAAAAAAATGGCTTGTATTATGTAAAACAAGTTCAGTAGGGTCTACTATCGTTTTACTACGCACATATTTAACTTTGCAACATAAGCAAATGCATCAGGAAGAAGTTTTCCAAATTGTTGTCCAAAATTACCCGTCCTGGGCGAGTCGTACTCGGACACCGCACTTATCAGGAGAGTCCTAAGAACTATACTAACGGGCCCACGTGCCGTACACACATGAACATCGTTTTCTTTGTCGAGCAGTTTCCGAATTTCATATACAGTGAAAATTTTAATTTTTTTAATTTCGTGTTCGATTTTCTCAGTTTTGCAAGTAGGTCTAACAAGAAAACAATTCTATCAATGGAATTATTTATCTTTGAAAGAAATTTTTTCTCACAGATATAAGTCAGAATGAACTGTTTTTTGGCTGTGTATTCAAACGCCAAGGCTTAAATTTGGAAAATTAACCAAGCGTATTACATCGAAATTGGCCCTATTAATGTAGGCTATATTAATTTTATAATTATGCTTTTGTTAGTTGAAATAAAAATAAATAAAAATTTTAACAGTGCAAACTACACACATT
This sequence comes from Clitarchus hookeri, assembly GCA_002778355.1. Classification (NCBI taxonomy): domain Eukaryota; kingdom Metazoa; phylum Arthropoda; class Insecta; order Phasmatodea; family Phasmatidae; genus Clitarchus; species Clitarchus hookeri. Next base: position 897,775 of record NQII01000189.1, on the reverse strand, counting down.
TAGGCACATAATGAAAATTTACAGCAAACCAAATCTATAGTTACCTTTTATCTTTAATTGAAAGTAATTTTACAGCTGAAAATGTGTAATTTCACATACAAATTGCTACAGAAATGTTTCCTTAATATATTCCTCGTCGTCAACCTCAGACGTACATAAAACTAACAGTCGAATAAAGAGTTGACTAACAACTCTTGAAAAAAATAGATAATTAGTTCGATATAAATGAATAAGATAGGTAAGTATTAATTTTTTTATCTAACCTAAAGAAAATTCGCATTGATTTATTGTGACCAGACTTAGCGATTGTGAATTTTACATTGTATAACTTCGTCACTAGTGTTTGTACATTTTTTTTATTTACTTACGCAATCCAACTTTATGCAAATAACAAAAGTATTTTTTTATAATTTGCCTAATAGGCATTGTGAACAATCAAATTAATTGCAGATGTTTATATAAATAACATTAAAGTATCTCTTTGAAGATATCAACAGACAGGTTTGTGCTAGCCTATACTCATATGTTAAAATAATGTTTCAATTTAATTTTTTCAACCTGCATGTTTTCGTGAGCTATAATTGTAAAATTACATTTGTTAACGTAACTTTACGCATGTTCTTAGTGTAAAATAATACTTTCAGTGTAAAATTACTCATGCAGTCAATGTAAGTAACACAATTACTTTAACACTTTTTTTGTAGACCTACACGTTTACTCAAGTAAGGTAATTGAAAAACTGAACTAATGTGTATTTTCATCGTAAATTTGCACCTTGAACTTTCGTTATTCAAGTGGCACGATGATCTTAATACAGTGATACAGTAGGGGTAAAACTGCACAAAAAGGTTATTTAATTCGTTATGGTGTATTTTTACACAAATGTTAAAACGCATACATTAATATTAATAAATTTATTTATGTTGGTGTACCTACATTTGAATTCCTAGCAACATTATCGTAACAATTCAACTTTGCAGCTGTCTTTGAAAATTACTCATACCAAATAGTACATTTACGCATAAATTTCATGTGTAAATACACACGTTTATTTTAAAGTGTAACTCATTTCACCTCGGATTGTGTGGTATTCGAAACCTGTTTTCTTGGAGATTTGTTATTGGTTCACGGTGTGTCTGAAAAAAATTGCTATCATTTCCGAATGTAACTCAATTACATGGATCCTCGAATTACGGCATGTCCTGAAATGAGTCCCACAGAATTCTCACAAGTCAGTCCATTAGCAAATTTTTAATCAGACACCCGACAAATAAGGTAGTAAAGACGATTCGAAATGTATAATTGTCTTGGTTCAAAACATTAAACTAGTACCTATATGTATTCTTACACGAAGAAAGAATTTCCTTAAATGTCTTATTTTTTAATGGTAATCTAATATCGTATAAAACAGACATTTTGTTTAGACGTGTCATATAAAAATTAGATCACAATAAAATGTGACATACTTTCAAAGAAAAAAACATACATTTATATAAAATGTAAATGTTACAATTTGTTACAACAATTTACAGTAATCATTTAGTGTGAGTTAAATAGAAGTAAAGAAAAATACTATATACTACACCAAAGTAATTACGTTAGTATTTTGTATGAGGGAACAATTTAAGTCACAATTGTGTGTCTGATGTATATAACACTAGTTGTTAATAACATCACAATTTTCTTTAAAAAATCTCAGTCTTCGAACACGAATAATTGTGACTTCAACTGCAAATTAACATAAAATAATGAGTCATATTTTCTCTTCGTCAATAGTATACAATAAATAGTGGAACTAATGTTTTCTAATGAATTATCTGTGTTATGTTTCCTCAAGTAATTTCTACAGAAGGCTTTGCGCTGTGCTGGTACCATTTTCAAATATAACTGGACCATGTGACCTGCGGTATCAGTGCAGATGTATGTGCCGCCAATCAGATTTCAGAATGTCACAAACACAGAACAGAACTACTGTACTGTGTCAATGTGTCTGGACTCCAAAATTTCACAACCTTTCTTAAATAAAATTACTGGAAAAAAATGTATTTTATGTTTAAATAAATCGATATTTCTGCTTGCAGATAAAAACTTTTTTAATGTAAATTCAGAAAATTACACTTTTCCATATAATATATGACCGATTCCAATATGATCTCAATCTTAGACAGAGAGTTGGGATCAGGTACTTTTTAGCCTACTTTCCGAAGAAAAGAGAGGCTTATGAGATCATTTTCCTGTCTGTGTGTGTATGTGTGTGTTGGTGACTGTGATGGTGACTGTATGTGTCTGTGCGTGTGTCCCATTTCCATTTTTGAACGCGTGAACCAAATTACACCAAACTCGCTACACATATAGTACTAAATAAGGGAACCTGACGTGTATAGTTTTTGACTACGCCGGGCACTTACTTTCAAAATGGCAGCCATTTTAATATTTAGCGAGATGTCATATCTCGAAAACCATTCAACCTATTAAGAAATTTTTTTTATAAGGTTTAAATCCGAGGTGGATATTGTTGTTGACCCGCCATTTTTTAAGATAGCACTACGTGAAAGAATAAAGTTTCACGTTATATCTCGAAAAGTTAACCAACTTTCGCTAAATTTGGCAAGTAAAAAACGCAATGATAACGCCAGATAAGTGTAAGTAATTAGAATTTATTAAACACCTATTTACAAAATGGCGGCCATACAAATTATTTGTTTATTTGGTGTAACTGCCATGCCGTTTAACCAATTCAAACCAAATTTTATATGATGACAGTAAATATTACAAGCATCATATAAGCCCAACAACGACCCATTTTGCAAGCCATTTTGTAAGATAGCGCTACATGAATAAATAAAGTTTTTGTGTAATATTTCGGGAAACATTTGACAAATTCCTACGAAATTTGACAAACAATGAGTAATGCGTTAGTTGATAAGAAAAAAAAATGTTTGAAGTTTGTCAGGCACATATTTTCAAAATCGTGGCCATCTAGCTATTTTAGCATAGTATGCTATATCTTCAAAATCATTTAATCAATTCCAACTTAACTTAGTATGTTGGGAGTATATATTACAAACATCACATTTGTCTACATAGAGCCTCTTTTGAACTCAATTTTGCAAAATAGTTCCACACGAATAAATAAAGTTTTTATGGCATATCTCGAGAAACAATTGACATATTCCTACAAAATATGGCAAACAAGTAGTACTGTGGTAAGTTATGTCAACATATGTGTTTTAGGTATGTCAGACACTTATTTTCGAAATGTCGGATATATATATATATATATATTTTAGTATTGTATGTTACATCGTCGAAACCATGTAATTAATTCCAAGGAAACTTTGCAGGCTTACTTTTTATATTACAACCATATAATCTGTCCACACAAAATCGGTTTTTTTCCCCCCACCCAACAGTTTGTAAAATGTTTCATGTGGCAAATTAAAATTACTCGATATCTAAAAAAAACCGATTTCTACCACATTTGACAAACAAGTAGCACTATTGCAGAATGTAAACTGATAAACTTTGAGAGGGTCAGACACTCATGTTTTCAAAATGGCGGCCACATAAACATTTTAGCTCAACATTTTTTATCTAAGCAACTGCAAAACAGATTTCAACTTAACTCTGTATGCTGACAGTATGATTTATATTCATCACAATTGTCTATGCAAATACACTTTCTCCGCCATTTTGTAATATAGCTCCACAAGAAATAACACAGTTTTTATGTCGTATCTTGCTAAACAATAAACAGATTTATTTAAAATTTGGAGAAGAAGAAGAAAAGTTGTACTATGGTAGGCCATTATAATTTATATGTTTTTAAGTGTGTAAGTCTCTTAATTTTTGAATGGCGCCTACACAAACATTTACGCTTAATGTGCTTTATATACAAAACTATGGAACAGATTTAAATTTAATTTTTGTATATTGTATCTATGAAAATGAAAATCATCGAATGTGCTAATACATAAGTTTTTTGTACTCCATTTATGAAGATCGTCACATGAACAATGGAGGTTTATTGCCATATCTCGAGGACCAATCAACCGATTCATACCAACATTTCACGCAAGTATTGCTACAGTAGGGGATGTAAAGTAACATGTGTTATGTGCGGCAGGCATATTTTAATGAGGGTTTATGTAAATAATTTATTATATCTATGAATAGTTTTAACAAAATTCAACCAAAGATTGTACGCAAACCGTATTAATTAGAAGCATAATTTATTTACACAGAGATACTCTTTTGCAGGATTTTTTGCAAAATGGTGTGTCAAGTGAGTAAATTGCATTTTCTTTCATAATAATTCAACTAATTTCCACCAAATTTTGAATACCTACAGAAGTAAATGTAAAATTACATGATTTAAATGGCGTCAGCCAATAATTTTCAAAATGGTGGCCATATAAATATTTTGATATGATTTGCATATCTATTCAACAATTTAACAATTGCAATCACACTTTTAAGCTGATAATATATAATAGAAACATCGTGTGCAGTCTCTTTTTAAGCAATTTTGTAAGATAGCCCTGTTTAAGAAAATAATGTTTTTATGCCATATTTCGGAGATCAAGCAACTGATTTCCACCAAATTTTTCACACCAGTAGCATTATGGTAAGCTGTGTAAACTTATATGTTTTCAGTGGCTCAGACACTTATTTTCAAAATGATGCCCATGTAAATATTTCAGATTAGTGAACCCTATCATTCTAAACATTAGACTGATTATATGTTAAGTTGATGCTCCTAATCCTACCTCCTCTGTGATGCAGTTGATTGCAAGACAGCTTCATTTTACTAGTTTTTCTGAACTAGAATCCTGGGTAAGACACTCGTGTATTTTAATTGTCTTGGTACTGTTTTACATGTTTCTGGTTTCATCTCTAATGATATTGCTGGTAATGAGACGTCAACGCTTACCTGCCATCTAGGCTTTTAAGAACTTCACTAAAATTTATTTGCACCTATGTAGAAGAAAATAGGCTAATTAGTTATCAGTAACTTGTTTTTTTTTTACTACGAGCCTTGAAAATTTGGAGATAGAAGTAAGGCCTAAATCCATGCAATAACAACTTCATACTGAACCCGCAACATATACCATTGGAGATATTTCGTTGTGACACACTTAAGGATATCTCAGAAAAAACTTTTTATTATGAGAAAATAATAGACTTTCTATCGAATATAATCAAAAATCAGGCTTGCTGTCAGCATGTCTTGTTTCCCTCCACTCCTTTTCAGTATAGGCTGTTCACGGTAAAGTGAGCACTTTTGAAGCCCCTGTTACATTTTCCTTTCAGCCATTTTATGATTCTTTAACCACCTTTTAAAACAAATGTTGCCATATAAGTAACAAACAAAATATGTATATTTCACTGCACCCGAAAGTTTACGTCTAAAGCTAAAATAAAGTATATTTATTGACTATTATTCCAAATGAGAGGGCTTTCAAAAGTGCTCACTTTACTTACCATAAAAGGTTTAGTTAAAAGAATTTAGGAACATACATTACACATTTAATAAGCTTATCAAATATATAACTTCTGCACGCAAGGGTTTTTATAGGTGTGGAACTGAAACAACAAAGAATTAGTTTCACTGAAATTTTTTCATAGGGACTAGTTTAATGATAGCGTACATAAAACAAATAATTGAAAATTCTTTGTATATTCAATATTACTTATCTATAAAACACAATTTTTTTTAAGGTTCTTAGTGAACTAAATGCAATTTTGCAATTTTTTCCAGGCAAGATAATTTCTGGGTGTTTATTGGTTGTGTGTTGCAAAATGAAATAGCCATATTTTATGGGTAAACCTAACTCATACGCGGTAGTTGGCTTCTCATGATTCTTCGACACTAATACGCATAAATACTTTCAAAATCATAATGGAAACATTTATTTAGGTGAGTGTTACGTTGAACTTGCTCAAACCAGATGTCACGCCATACTCTGTCATCATGGTTACTCACTTATGAAACCTTTTGTCGATTAAACATGGAAGTCAAACATTTCGCTTGTAATAAAATTGGGTGTCATTGTTATCAAATAAGTGAGGAAATGTGTTAAAAGTTGTTTCTGCATTTAATATAAAAATTCTCAAGTCTCTTGCGTTTGGTACTGCAAAATTGTGAGTGATATAAATGGAACCGTGGAAATTCTTATGGTTGGTTTTATTAATACTTAAATTACGGAATAACGGTAACTTATATAGTAAATCAAATTATCAATACCTTCCTTAAAAAGCAAAGTTTGGCAATTAAAAGAAGATGAAATTTTATGTTACACGTAAAGTTTCAATAATATGATATTCTTTTAAAATTAGAGTCGTAGTCTTTTAATTTCATGCTTCAACCCCATAATGTTAGTTGTGGATACACCAACACATTTTTACTAGCCGTAAACAGATTCCATCTTATTGTTTTTTTATTTTGTTTTCGTGCATTATAACGATGAAAATGTTTTATTGGTTTACGATTTGTATTTTTTTCAAGCATAATGTATTATAACAATAAATATGAATTTAAAATTAATTTATTGCAAAATTCACTCTTACACTAACCACGGGGAAATTTTTTTTGTCTAGGATGTAAAACACATGCTGTAATTTCATACATTATATACACTGAAGAGCAAAAAAAAACTGTTATAGGTGTGCGTATGCAAATAACAGAAGTATGGAACCAATCAGAGTAACGCGATGCGGTCGGCAGCTACAGTAGATCGGTTACTGCTGCTACAATGGCAGGTTATCAAGATTTAAGTGAGTTTGAACGTGACGTTAAAGTCGGCGCACGAGAGATGGGACATAGCATCTCCGAGGTAGCGATAACATTTGGATGTTCACGTACGACCATTTCACGAGTGTACCATGAATATCGGGAATCCGATCAAACATCACATCTTCGACATCGCTGCGGCTGGAAAAAGATCGTGAAAGAACGGGACAAACGACGACTGACGAGAATCATTAAATGTGACAGACGTGCAACCCTTTCTCAAATTGGCGCAGATTTTATTTGTGGACTGCCCTGCAGGATTCATGGTGTGAATTGCCTCCTGCATACCTTCAGACATTAGTCGAGTCCATGTCACGTCGTCTTGCGGCACTTCTGCGTGTTCGGAGGGCCCTACACGATATTAAGCAGGTGTACCAGTTTTTTTTTTGGCTCTTCAGTGTACATGAACTTCCAAACGATTTTGTATTGTCAACATTCCGGCAACGCTAATGCATGCTTATCATCGGCAAAATCGGCGGAAAAATGTATACAGCACGAGAATAAGCATTCCGACTTGGCTCTGTAATTCAATCATTTGGTATTAGCAAAGTGCACTTGCGCTAGAATATGTTGATTCTTTGAAAAAGTTATCACTGGTTGTGCAAAACGTAATATAAAGTAGGCAAGTTATTTTAAGAGGTACTTATAATATTAGCGGCAAGCATAATATAAGGATCAATCAGCAGCCGATACGCACATTGGCTGTAACAAATAAACAAAACGTTATACAAGCATATCTTTACAAAAAATGTAAAATCTGACTGGAACTGAAAATTAAGTAACATAATATACAGAACGTCCCTTACTGTGGCCATATGATTCAAAGGGTATCGCTCACTATCCCACGTATTTCCATTTATAGGAATGGCAATCGAGCAAAGGTTCCGCATCCGCATCTCCATATAGCTATGGGAAAAAATAATTTAAAAATAAAGAAATAGAAATTAGGCACACTTGATAGGCAAGCTAGACAAACTTTCTTATATTTGCATACACTTTGTAGTTCTTATATTGTTGTTAGACTGTAAATCGTTTTAGCTCTCATATTGTAACTAAGAAGTTTATATAGGTACTCGACAAGTTAGCCGGCTAAGCCGGTTCCGTGTTTAATTTCAGAGTTTAGAGATTTTGGGCGTCATCAACAGTCTTGCGTGAGATTCAGGGAGGATTAAAGTGAGAATGTGGAGCAACGCTGAATTGCAACGCCAAGTGAACAATACACTCCCGAGAAAATTCGCCCAACAAAAGTATTTTCGAAGACTATTTTCACGTGTAAAAATCCGAGCGTAACCCCGTTGGGAGATGAACTGAGATCGCCTGAGTGAGATATGAGAACTCTAGCCACTATGCCAACCAGGGACCCACGTTCGAATTGGGGAACACGACTCATCTACTTGTGTGTCAAATATTCTTAATTATTTAATCATTCATGCATCCTACTACGCTTCAATGAATTCATCACATCTAGTGGAAAACTCTTATATGTACAGTAACTTGATAAATTACGGCTCGATAAAGTGTCCCTAAATATTCGTTCTTAGAAGAAGGCAAGGTATGCAGCAGAGTGAAGCATGTCAAGAGTCCAGTACTGTGAACAATAGCGCGAGCGATCTCTCGGGATGTCTCGACCCTCGGGCCCAGAGACTACCTCCTCAGGACCGCCTAAAGGACACGCCTGTCCTTGAGAGCAGACAATACCTCAGTGTTGCCAGATGGTTGTACGAAATTCCCCCCTCAAATCACCAAATTGGTTAAAATTTCCCCCAAAAATTTTTATGGAAAAAATTTCCCAAACATTTTGTGAATGCTATCTTACTTTTAATTGCACATAAATGATACATTATTACTTAATCCTTGACGCATATGCATGAATTGTACAGTTTATAATTGCCGGCTATTAAAATTATACCAACACAAACATTTTTAGGAAGGTAAACACTTAAAAAGTAACAGAAAAATAGTGCATGTGTGTTGTCTAACAGTTTGGCATAAATTAAACAAAAATCACGTAATTTCAACATATTTACATTAAAGAAAAAATTACACTGTGCCAATGAGTGAGAAATAAATTACAATAACATGAAGTTGCATAACTTAAAATTATAAAAACTTCGATGTACGATAATGAAATACATGAATTGCAGTAAAATCTCAAACTAGTAATTACTACATACTATCATGTGTACTGTTGCAGAGTGTAGCCATGAGTGATATAAAATTTACTCTTTGATAAAAAATTATTTAGTTTCATACCATTTATAAAAATAGTTCCACTGTGGGTGTTCGTCATCAACCGCCACGATATTAACAAACATTGTCAGACAAAAATAAATATAAAAAACTAAATTTTTTTTTTTAGAACTCGGGCAGTATTTCTAGTACCAAGTCTTATTGAGCTGCCTTTCCTGTGATGGTAACATACATATGTTAAGAAGAAAACCTTTCAAACATTTTTTCTGTAGGGAAAAATTCTTTACAGCCTGAAGGAAGACCATAACGAACTCTTAAAATGCTGTCGACAGTGATAACAGACATACCATTCCTGAGCTTATTTTTAACAAAGTTCGCTACAGAAAAAGCTTTTTCTACAGCAGCATTTTAATTAGGGCAAACATAAAACAGAAATTGCAAGTTAAGAACACATTTTTTAACTTTTAGTTCCCTAATGCATCTGTCTCAGTGAAAACTTCACACCAAAAACTTTCGGATCTGTCTACCATTTGCCATTCTATCCTATGCAATTCACTCCACTCTTGTAAAGTTGCATCACACCTTCACAAATGCTTTTAAAATTTAGAGCTAATTTTTTTTTATGTTTGGTTTGATGTGACTGGTCGTATGCTTGGGGGATAGCAGATGCAACTGTTCTAGGATGCCTATGTTGTCGGATATTCTTGCCTGAATTTCCTTGCGCAGCACAAGAATAAAATCCCTTCATCTTCTCTTAATGATACAAACCTCCCCTGCATCGATACTAATAGCTGCTTCAGAGAAATTATGCCCAAAATGTATGGAATCTGTATCCATTACATAATTGTCTAAGTTCAGATTTGCCAGATCAGACTTCCTCAAATTTTCTAATCTAGCAGGTGGAATAAGTGTATTCAAATAATGAAGGAGAAGTGCATTCAAGACCTGGAGAAGTTTGAATGGTTCTGCACTATCTGCTTGGGATTATTTATTAACTTGTGTTATTGGTTTTAACACAGACGAAGGGAATGTCATTTTGAGAAATTTAGATCTTGATGAAAGCATACAACTAAGTTTTTAAGAGGTGAAACACCTTTCCTTGTCTTTTGCCAAGTCAAAATATAGTTTCAAGGCATCCCACTGATCAATTATTTTCACAGTGACCTAATGGTGAACAAGCCACCTAGTTCCAGATAGTTTATCTTCAATGGTTCTCTATTTTCCATTGTTTGCTTCGTACAGTCTCTTGTATTTAATTTGTCTCTTACTGCTATGAGAAAACCACGTGTAACATTATTTAACAAGAAAGTTAAGTAAACGAGGTTAAGTCATGCATGCTTTCTCTGTTACAAGGTGCAGTAAATGGCAACTACATTTAACGGCCACCAAATCCTTCACTGTGCACTTTAAAATTGAATAAAGAGAATTATAAGCTCCGGTCATTACATTCGCTCCATCCTCACCAATGCCAATTAAATTATGTAATTTAAAACCATCTGCTTCAAGTTGATCGGTAAATGCCGGTGCCATAGTTGCAGACTCTATCTCCACGAGTCTGTAGAAGGTAGTGATTACTTTATTTCACCTAATGCTGAAATAGCTAATCATGAGGCAAAGAATCTTTTTATTGTCGATGCATGTACTTTCTTCCACTATCATCGAAAAATAGGAATTGCCTACATATTATATCAAGTCTTCCAACATACATGATGAAATCGCATTCTTTATCAATGCAGTACATTTTGTAAGATGTAACTTTAACTCCGCTAGAATTTTTGACGATTCATCTAAGTTTTTGATTACAGTACCTAAATGGTTTGTAGCATTTACTGATCAGTGCTCAGCAACAAATGTTGCCATTTTAAGTTCTGTTATTTTTCTGTCTGTAGGTAGTGATTTTTTTTTTTTTTTTTTTAAAGTCTGTGATTTTTGTATTGAGATTCGCACTCGGTTTGTTCTTCACAGCCTCTGTATGTTTTTTGTATTGGCATGCGCAATCAGGTCCTTCCTGTTTTGCAAACAGCACAGAATGCTCTAGCAGTGTCTTCAGGTACAGACATGAGCCATCCTAAAACATAACAATGTATCCCCGTATCTATCACTTTCCACGTCCCAGTGAGATATGAGACATTTAGCTGAAAACAAATAAAAGTTCTATTGACAACAGCTTTGGGTGATTAGACCAATTGCAACATGTTAAATCAAGGTGAATGGTGTAACTACCCCTTCAACAAACCTGACTTTTTTAAGGACTGTTGCCTGGTCCAAACAGAGTAAGTAATACATAGTACGTTTCCATGTCGACTTCAAAACACTTTTACACTTGCTGTTTTGAAAACACTTATATAAACACTATTCAAATTTAATAAAGTCTAAAGGTCGTTTCAAAAAAAAAAAGTGGTATCGGATTGGTTTTGGTTGGGTATGTAAACACATTTCGTAATGAAATCGTATCAAAATCAAAATATGCGCAGTGCAGAGGAGCATTCCTGTACTACACATAAATATTTACTGCACTCTAGTTATTAATGTGCACTTATGTTACATCTACATACATTGCATTAAAATAATATCAAATATTGTTACAAATATTTAGCCGAAAGAAAAAAATCAAACTTGATTTGCGTCATCGGCACTGTAAGTTCATTTCAGCCAATGTAACTTACATTTTTTTTCCACTACAAACACGCACATAAGCATTATTGTTGAATTAGTTTTCCATTCAAATGTCAAATCCAACGTTTTAATGAAACTGGTATCGTAGTTAATCCTGATAGAATAAAAAAAAACAACGAAATCTTTTTTAACCCGAAATGGAAACGTTCTAATAATTACGATTACTAACTTTGGCAGTATTATACATAATAAATATGGAAATATGGTAACTCTGCTAGGTTAGGTTTCGTAAGCGCTTTTTAAAATGTTATTTTTAATAAATATATAAAAATTATGTTAAACCTTACCTGAAAATTCTACTAGTCACCCACGACTTTCTGTACTTCCGTATATAACCAGAACTATTATCTTAAGGCATTTTGCAAGAAAAGCACTACTAAAGTCCATGACAATAAGCCGCACGCAACATACTACCACCAAGCTGATAACAAACAATAGCTATAGCGCTAAAATTAACAGACGTTCAAATTCATCAAAGCCAAAGCCGTTATTGGCCTTGTCTTCTAAATAAATAACCAAAAAGTCAGGAATATAAAAAAAGTTATAGAATAGAATAAAGTCAGAAATAAATTTCACATTTCAGGCATCAGGCACTGACGTAGCCGTTAGCTTTTGTTTGAAGAGTCAATGTTCTTTTATTCATAAATGGTAATTGATCATTCAGTTGTTTATGTAACAGCAATAAATAATTATGAATAGTGCCTAATGCAGTAAGCAAAACCCTCGAAAACCCCAATAAACTTTTCAAAATCCCCCAAAAATAAATTCCTCCAAAGATTTAAACCCCACCCCCCCTAAATACTTTCCCCAAGAGCTAAAAATCCCGAATTTGTGGGAACCTCCCGATCAGGCAACACTGCAATACCTCCCTTATTGCGACAGGCCAATGAAAACCATCCCCTCCCTTCCCTGCCCGGCCAACACGTGTGACGTGACGAGGAAAATCACATAGGCCATTCTCGGTTACTTCACACTTTTCTGAAGCCCTGCTTAGTTCTACTTTTGGTTACCGATTACGTATCCTTACGCTACATGTAAACATAAACACTGCCATGTGACTACGTTTTAACTGTCAAATACTTGTTTGCTGTTTTCAGCTGTTCAAAGAGTTTAGTCATATTTCAAAAAATAATTTCTTACGAATGATCACAGTTTAGGCCTGTAACCATATTTAGGTAAGCATAAGAATTTTTAACATTGTTTATGTTGACGATAGTTCTTACTGTTATTATTTTACATTGTTAACATATTTGTTATACACGACATAGTACATTAGAGATAATCCAATGTTAATATTTTGCCGCGACTGAGTTTAACTCTGTTATGACTGCGTAGGGGGTGGGGGGGGGAAGAACTGTAGTATTTAACCACATGTTATAAATATGTGTTGGGTTATTTCATTAAAAGGACCGCCTCAGTTGCAATAAAAATTAAAACGAAGGACACATTCTAGCAGGCAACTCGCGTCGCTTATTTTTTGTACCTACGTAGCAACGACAAACTTAAAAGATAGTGGTGAACATGCACACAAGTAGGCCTACCGTACCTTTTATTCCACTCATATTTATATGCTTTGGTACTTTCTGTTTTATAGGTTTATTTCATTATATATTTAAATTTATCTGGCTGCGCTTGGTATTTTGTTGGGGTTGTGGCAAACATTCAAATCACAGCAACGTAAGCACGTTACACAATTGTGTTTCAAACACCTACGGCAAGGTTACAACGTTGTGATAAACATACGTAACTTTCAAACAATAAATTTCCTTTTAAAAAAAGTTCATGGTTAAAATGTATACATTTCATACGTCCGATATTTGCAATCTCTCTCACACACACACACACACACGCACGCACACGCACTGGTCCAACGTAACGTAATGGCAACAATACTTTTCACACACACAGCGGTCACGACGCACTTTAGAGTAATTTCTTCCTGCCGTAGAAAAACAGATTTATCACAACATCGCCAATTTCGGACTTACAACCGCCCCGCTGTCATATCTAAATATATTATAATACGTATTCAAAAATAAAATCTCGCTTCAGTTCTAAATTAAAATTCAAAAATTATTATTTTTGCTGTAATAAGTATGAAATATGTTAAAATTTGAAACATGTATAATTTTCTTGCAACTAAAGACGGCACGAAAGCGGCAAGCTCCGCTCCGCCTATTGAATTTTCTTCCTCGGACAAAAAAAAACACGTGTCACAAGGGCTTACACACTGTAATTTGCGCTGATCTTTTTACCTGTAACAATGAAATACGTTTCCTTCAGTGCTACCTAAAAACTCAAATATATCAGTAGGAAACGTTTAATTTACAAATAGCATACCATAAAACTAGGTTATAACAATATTTTAACTGTGAACTATTTCTTACTAGCCGTTGCCAACACGTCGCTGCTCTCACTGTTTTAAATTCGTATTTAATACGATTGACATATTACGAGTTATAGAAGATACTAAGTTAAAGTTTCATTTATTGAACAATGCAGTACTTTAAAGTTAATGGCAGTGTTATATATTTGTGGTACACAAGTTATTGAAAAAAAAAACAGGTTATGTTACGGTTAGGGTGATTTTTCAAAGGTTCGTTTCAAAACATCCGAAGAAACCGTGAATGGACTACATATAACGAGAAGACAGCAGTACGAGACGGACCTCAAAATGCACAAAACATACCTATAGTGTTAGTTATTTTTCATTAAATTCAATGATGTGACAATAACTTTTTTGGCACGATTTTACTCAGAAAACTATAGCTGATTCCACTATTGTTTTTGTTTCAAGTCTTTCTTTTCTAATTAACTGAAAATCATGTGCAAAGTTACGCCATTTAATAATTTAAAATAATATATTCGACACCAACTGAATGGAAAAATATAATAATAGCTCGAACAGTTCAAGTTTTATCATAGACGGAAAAAAATTTCGTCGCAATATATTTAATAGCGTCAAAATAATCACTATTAAACAACTGTGTGTTTCTCACTCAAGGTGAGACTATATACCACTCCTAGGGGCCCGTCTGCCTGGAACTTTTTTCCGCGATAAGGGCGCCACTGCCACGCGCTACAAGTGCGCCTTCGCCGCTACGCGCAGGCCTCTGAACTGGCGTGCAGTGTTCTCGCCATGCTGCGCGTACCTATGGAACTTTCAGCGGTGACCCTGTAATAATGTGAGTGGAAAGTCTGTAGCAAGGTTCAATGCATCCCACTCGATTACTTCTGTATGTACGTAACGCGTATATTTTGAGATACAGCGCTTTGAAAAATCCGTTTTTAGCCATGTTGGAGTGCTCCGAAATGGTGTTTGTAAGGAACGTGACACCTTGAAAGTAACCGACTGGCATAGTTTGAAATGTGCGTTCTTGTAGTAGACTAGGGCATTGGACGATGTAATACTTTCGTGAAAATCACTGGATTTCTAACACACTGAAGCGCAGTTCGAGCGCCTGGGTAGGCCGCCGAATGCTGTGCAGAGCTCCAGCAGAACAAGTTTTAGTAAACAACCGTCCAACGTGCCTGAGTGAGGTGAGGAATAGCGTCCGAAGTGTCCGTGGTGGCACAACCGCACATTGATCGCTGATCGCTCGCTAAATTATTAGTTCGGCAGGTCTGCTCAGTTCTGTGTTATCACGTGGTATACAGTGTCTCGGCAAGTACTCCCGTTGCCTCCTCCGTCGGAGCCGCGCGGTCTTCAGTGCTCACGCGACTCCTCCAAGTACTGCTTACGTATAGCATTTAAGAAACGTTGCGCGTCTCTATACGTTTTTCGGTTCCTTCATTTCTCTCTAAAGCGTGTTTTTGTGATAGTGAAAATGGCTCAAAAGGGTGTTTTCACGGTCAATTTTATGTATAAACATTCCAGTACAAAACATTTAAAAAACGAATAGTGCATAAAACCCTTTTTTTTTATTATTGCATCATCAAATGGCATGTTATCCGCTGAAAGTCACATAGAGGCGCGTTATCGACGGCAAGACTGCACGCCGGTTCATGGCTTTGCGCGTAGAGGCGATGAGAGAGTTGATGCGCATGTCTCCGTTGCCCCTAGCGCTCCCACGCTTTTAGGCCTCAGACGTGCAAAATTCCGTCAACCAGGCGGCCACCTTAGTAGTACAGAGACGTGACGCTCACTTTTCTGTTTACAATTACACCATAAACATAATACGTTACCACCAATGCAAAATAAAAACACAAAACAAGAACGAATTTCTTTCACTAATGCTTTCGAGTGATCACGTTATGCTTTTTCCCCAACATATGTGTTTAGTATAAATTTTTTTTTTTTTTATCTTTTGAACTTTGTTAAGTTACTGGCATTTATATTTTAATTGCCTTTATAACGAATTTGTAGGAACACTATTTCATTTTCTCAGCAAGACAGAGTTAGCTACTAAAATATTTAAATATATAATTATACTATTTATTATGATTCAACGCATGAAAATTGTTATAAATTCATCACAAGCCAATACAATAATAAAATAAATCGACTACTGAAAATCGTAGCCTTCTGTACGAGTGTAAAATCGATCACTGCTAATCTAGAAGGCGTACAGCGCTAGCAAAAACGCAGAAAGTTGAGAGTAGGCCAACTTGTGCGTTACGTGTTACGTTCTTGCATCCCGCGTAGTTAATAAACTGAATCTTTTAATTACGTGTGTTCGATTTTTTGCTACTTTAAAGTTTCTTGCGTAGTTTATGAACCCGGTCTTAACGCTAGGCTCCATACATATACAGTACATGCTGCTGCTTCAAGGCCTCCAACACGTGAAATAACAATGTTTTCAAGTTCTAGGTTTTCAAGTTCTTTTTCCTAAATAAACATTATAATAAGTTACGTGCATTACGAAAATGAAGACCTCTTATCAGCGTAGTAAGTAGAAGAACGTTGCTGATTTTAATGTCAATATACTATGTGAGGCATTATTAATTTTTCTACTTTTTCCGTTTGGGCTGGGGCAGAATTTTATTTTAAAGAACCAGTTTTTCTGTAAATCATCCACAAAATGCTCTGATTCTGTCATGACGATAACCAAACTACATTCATTCTTACTTAGAGTGTATTTCTGTGTCGTATGCCGTTACGAGAAAATCATATGCACGGTGAATCCATACATTTCGAACTGAAAACGAAACAAGTAATAGTTTATAAACACTCGCAGCAAACACTGAAAAAGCGAAACATGTGTATTTGTATGCACCATGAACTACCATACTTTACTTTTCAATGTTTTGCAAAGGTCGTTCAAGGTTAACTGCCAAATTCGTCGAGTTCTATAATGTTTGAATTGTCTCCTGTTCTATCGAAGGTCTTAGCTACGGTGAAGTTAAACGTCTAACATTATTTACAACCGCCAACTGTTATTCTAGTAACGTATAAACTTCAAAATACAAAAATGCCAACCTTAAATAACTTAATCTAAAAACCCAGTCCTGAAATACGCCACGTGCCAAGTTAGTTTAACGGACGGAGACTTTGAACTGAACCAAACCACGCATGATCATTCTCCCCCGGGCCACGACTGCTTTCACAATTTTGGCGCCAGTTTCTCTCTCTCGCTCGAAAAGCTTTTGTGAGCACAACTGCTTTACCAAGCCAAAAAATACGTATCTGACATTTTACTGGATCGGGTGTTTTTCTTCTTCACAGTGCATATTCTGTTCCGTAATTAAAGTACAGTAGTCGTTTGTAATTTTAAAAATTGCAATGAAAAATTCGTGAAAGCGGAAATGAAGTATAATGATTTTTTTTTTTTGGCCGACGAGAACACAGTGGAGGAGAAACACAAGCAGTTGTGGCATAAGTACGGGAGGGAACGTTAGTCACAGAGGGACTTACCTGGCCAGAAGAGAGCCGGACGGAAGACGCAGGCAGAACACTAGCAGGCTGCTCGGTGGTGGTTTGTCGACGACGGGAGAAAGAACACGGTCGTCTCCACCGCGGGGCTGCGACCACCGCCGTACCGGTTTTTCCTTCCACAATAGTGTGCGGCGACCTCCCCTCACAGGCCACTCGAGCCACCCCGGGGGGAGGGAGTAGCGCGCACCGACCCTCGCTTTCTCTGCTGTCGACAAACCCCGCAGCCCCAGCCTTCCACCACCTTATCCAGGCGGTGCTGCCTCAGAACTGCGAATATAGCATTTGTACTAGAATTTACAGTTTTGTACGATGTACTATAGCGCAGCCATTACAGTACGCAAAAATACTATAATTTACTTTATGACCGTGGCCCTAGTATTATGATACTCAATAGTCTACCATGGTACGTACTCCATACGTCAACGTAGCGAGTATACCGCCAAGGAAACACTGTCATAAACGTTTTATAAATACGTTTCAATATAAGTAATAACAGAAACACCTAATAAGTTGAGTACTAAAGTAGCATTTCTAATATCATCTTTAGTTTAATATGATATGTTTATAAGTTGTAGAAAATTTTAAAAATATAACGCTGAAACCATTTATTGAAAATACAGCACATAGTAAATCTGAAATTACTGCCAAAAGAATTTTCGTTAACGTACTATAATTTCGTACTAAATACTATAATTTTCACAGACTTGTACTACTTTTTTTAACTTCTGGGGTTCACATCCCTGGTTCCTCGCCACCTGCGTTCATTCCCACCGGCTGTTGCAGTTCGCATGCTATCGGCAGCCGCTTCTTCCTCACTCTTAAACACATTATAAAAATTTTATATTATATTTTACTAGAAGTTCTTCAACATCCATAACTTTTCTCAGTCTATGTGGATACGTATGGTTTCGTTATATGTACGATAAAGATAATAACTTGAATATGAGAATTTTTAATTTTAAAATGAGTTTCTACAAATTTCAAAAAGTTATTTTGCCACAGTGTTTCGTTTCAAATAGTTTTTTTTATTGAAACCAGCATTTAATCGCATCTTTACTAAAGGAGGATATTTTCTGGCAGAAAAATTTCTTAGTGCGAATTAAATTCACAATTTAATTGAAGTCGGTAGTTGTGGCATGTTGCAAAATTGTTTTAATCCAACAATTGGCTCATTTGCGGTAAAGGTTTAACGTTTAGCTATTTTAACTTAAAAAAATTTATCGCAGAAGGTAAAACTGAAATATGGGTGGCCGCATAAAAAATGTCCAAGAAATATTTATTTTACGGCATTCTAATATTAACAATTATTTTTATCTGTAGCCTAACATCTTGAGATTTTATCGAAAAACTATATAAATTTAAAACTCACAAAACTCGCTTCATTCGTGTTTGTAATTTCATTTCCCTTCACTTCCATACTTTTTTCAGACTATTATTTCATATCGCCACACAATAAGATGCAATATTATGTTACCAATGTAGAAAATAAGCATAATGAACGTCCTTCAACCCGGGCCTAATCCACGAAATACCAGAATATTTTCGCAAACGAAAATCATAATAACAGCTGTAGTACTGTACAGGAAAATAATTACCATAACTGTAGGTAGAGCTCCGCTAGTCCTAACGGTATAAAACATGAAATTAACTATTACCACAATACACAATTTACTTCAGTATAAGTTAATTATGAATTCTCATGTAAATTTTGAAGAATGAATCAATATGGCGTATTTAGAATGTATCTTGCCAACAACTAAAAACTATACTACCAAGTACGTCATCACACTCTAAATTCTAATCAGTGGAAAATCACTGATTCGCAGTGAAATTCAACTACTAGAATCAGTGAAAATGGCTTCACTTAGAATCAGTGGAAATCCACTGATTGTTTCCGTAAAAAATTTTCACTGATTGAATTAGTGACGGCCGACTGCAGTGGCGAATTAAATATTATTTTTATTTAATGTATCCAAATAATTACGTGAGATAAACATATTTACGATAGTAACTATGTATATTGCGCAATTTACAGTAATTTAAAAAAGTAGAAAAAATTCGCAGGTGGCCAGGATTAAACTCACACACCCTATCCTCTTCGACTATAGGTCATTCATTACCTTACCATCTGCACTACCAACCAAGCCATGTTAAAAAAAAATAATAGGAAAATATATGTTTTATAATTCTTATAGAAATCGTGAAATTTAATTTGTTTGTCCCTACTTTTCGTTTTTGGTTTAATTGGTCCCGTTAGGATTGTTAAAACTAATAGTGTACATGAGTCCACTCTTTTCACCACACTATATGCAGTTCAAACCTTCAGAGCGCTGTGGTGATTACATGAAAACAAAATAAAAGACGTGAAAACGGAATGAAGGCTGAATGTTCAGATTACCTCGTAAAATTGTGTTTTGAAAGACGAAACACATTTTAGAAAGTATTTTATTTTGACTTAATTAGTTTATTCGTTATTTCACTTAAAACACGTTGTTTAACTGCCATTTTTACACGTTGTTTAACTAATCCATAAGTAAGAAATAAACCACTGAAAAACAGTGAAAAAAATTACTGATGAATCAGTGTAAAATGTCACTAAATCAATAAGTGAAGGAAATCTGGCAATTTTTCACTGATTCATCAGTTAAATTCACTGACGTGATTGTTGAATCAGTCAGGTACTGTTGACTGATTGAAATAGTGAAATTCTCTCTGATTCAGATTTAGAGTTCAAACGATTTATTAGGTTGCTAAACCTAGGCCCGCCCAGAAGGGGGGGGGCAGGTGGGGGCACTCTGCCCCTGGCCTCGTTTGGTGAGAGGCCCCGCGAGGAGGACATTTTAATATATTTATTTATGTATATTTATTATTGTGATCAAACATTATGCGCATCAGTGCTCGCACGACGACTGACTTCAGCATGCCGAGACATCGTGGGCAAACCCACTAGCAAGCAAGCACTTCTGTGAGATCTGTGCTGTGTTACGCTGTTTGCAGTCCTTAGGAAAGTGCCACTATCCAACCCTCATCGGTAAGTAGTAACGTTAGTCGGGTCGGCAGTAGTACGACATTTCTTCCAGACACTCAGTAACGCAACTTGAGATCGGATCAAGATATAGTAGTTGTGATCGCGTCTCATATTTATTATTAAAACATCAGCAGCGAAATGTAATTTATATACATATATACACTGAAGAGCCAAAAAACTGGTATACCTGCCTAATATCATGCACCCCCCCTCCCTCCCCCAGCCCGCAGAAGTGCCGCAAGACGACGTGGCATGGACTCGACTAATGTCTGAAGGTATGCAGGTGGCAATTCACACCATGAATCCTGCAGGGCAGTCCACAAATCCAATTTGCGCCACTTTGAGAAAGGGTTGCACGTTTGTCACGTTTAATGATTCTCGTCAGTCGTCGCTTGTCCCGTTCTTTCACGGTCTCTCTCCAGCCGCAGCGATGTTGAAGAGTGATATTTTACCAGATTCCCGATATTCATGGTACACTCGTGAAATGGTCGTACGCGAACATCGAAACATTATCGCTACCTCGGAGATGCTATGTCTCATCTCTCGTGCGCCGACTATAACACCACGTTCAAACTCACTCAAATCTTCATAACATGCCATTGTAGCAACAGTAACCGATCTACTGTAGCTGCCGACCGCATCGCGTTACTCTGATTGCTTCCATACCTCTATTACTTTCATACCCACGCCTATACCAGTTTTTTTGGCTCTTCAGTGTATATGCTTTAGCTGCTATCCATATTTTTGTCTAATGCTTTTGCATTATTGGCTCTCAAGACCTCGATGTTAAGAGCTGCCTAAATCTTTCCACTCGAACCTTGCATTAATTTATCAAATATTCTTAATTAGCTAGGAATATAAAACTGTAAACCATAACATATACATCACGTGGTTGCAGTTCAATATACGGTCTGTTTCAAATATATGTTATTAATGTTGGTATATTCTAGTTAATTTATTATTTTTAAATTAATTCAGGTGAGTAGCCTGAGTATAATAGATTGCAATCAGGCAGAGTTGTTTGTGGTAAAAATTACTAGCAACTTTAATTATGTAATCTTAAAAATATTTTTTGAAAATATTTTTTTGTAAATTTTTGCCCAGTTCATGCAAACATAATCACATCTTCTGTATTTACGATTCACAATACATGTGATAATTTTGAATTCTAGCTAACTAACACTCGCGATAAGTGTGCCGGGTATCGTAAAATAAAACCAGCATTCAATCGCATATTTACTAAAGGAGGATATTTTCTGGCATAAAAACTTCTTAGTGCGAATTAAATTCACAAATATAATAATAAACGTTATAACAAATTTGCCCTTTAATATTTTAATGCATGATTACAACGGTAGGCCTAAATACCACTTTCCGACAGCAACACATACTGCCATGTCACTGCCACAGTATATTTACTTGCAATTTATAATAACGCTATTCTTTTTAACGCTTAAAGAAAACCCAACAAAGTAACTGGAGATTTAACACGACCCAAGCAAACTTTCATAGTTGGCCACTTCCCAAAATAAATTGACTAACTTAAATTAAGATATTACTTGTATACAAAATGTTTCAGTAAAAGCGCGCACAAATTAAACTGGTAATAGGAGCCGCACAACGTAATGTTAGAAGATTGGGAACTTGGGATCCGCGAAGCCAGCGAAAGGAGATATGGGCACAAACATGTCTAGCACGAATACAGATATCAGTATTGGTTACGTGGATTATTGACATTGCGTATGTACACTGTTGACTGGCAGTACTGCACAGGACTACTCCACTGACGAACCGGTGTTAACGTATCAGTGTGTGGCTCACAAGACTTGCTCAAAGTGACGGCCACCAACTTCCACGCAAGCATGACGACGGCGGCGTACGGGATTCTGCCCCATCCGTTCAAATATCCCATGAGCTTTGCGTCTGTCGTTGATACACGCACGTACTGTGTTAGTGCACGGACGATAGAACCACCTTGCGGACGGTAGGTGAACCCCACATACTACATGTGTCACCCACAAGTTTACGCCCATATCTCCTTTAGCTGGCCTCTTGGATCACGCATCCCCAATCTCAAAACTTTCCTTGAAATGGCCCCTATTCCCAGTTTCATTTTTGCACGATTTTAGTGAAACATCATGTAGTATATCTTGTATTCAGTGAATTAGCTTAATACCCCATAAATCAGAAATAAGAAACCCTTAATATAATAGACGTGCAGATATTTACAATTTATTAATATGTTAATATTTTTATAAACACATACATCTTGTCTTAAAATTCTTTCCAACTGACTTCGGCAGTTATCTATCACTTCTCCGAAGTCTAGCTTTCTTGCCACGTGCTAATCCTGTCATTGTTTTTTTTAACCCATTTTGCTCCTCAGATTTTTATTATTTCGAGTTTGGAAAATAAATGCTCTACACCAGCACTGAAACTTTGCATAGTTAGAATTTGGTACACAAAAGTTTGATGTAACTTCATCAAAATCATTTTAACGAGTCTATATTATACTTTTTGCTACATCCAGCACACAAAAAAAACACATTGATCTGAAAGAAACTTCTAGGCTCTCTTAAACATTCGTCTTGAGAGAGTTCGTCATACTGAAGCCGCACTTTTCTATAGGGAGTACAAATAAATTAAAGCTTAATTGACAAGATATTTGATATTATATTTGCAAGGCGCAAGCGTGAATTAATGTGCAGGTAGACAAGTGGGGTCATTAGAGTGAATTTCGTTACAAGATGTTGCCATTATTTAACATTCTGCTCAATGGCGCTGACAACAGGCTGCATAAGCAGAGACGTTGCGACGTAGGATTACGAAACTCTATTCAGTAGCCGTGCCGCGCCGCAAATATGATTATTATAGACCTATTATTGTATTATTACCGTACATACATTTTTAAAAAAAATATCCCGAAACTTTACAATTCAACAATGGAATTATATAAATAAATACCCATATGTTTAATCTGTCTAACGTTTAGAACTTTATTTTCTTGAAGGATAAATGTACCGGATCCTCCTGACTCCTTCATGATGTGGGCCCCTGGACATTTGACAGTCTAGCCATCCTGCAGATAACCCTCCCCCACCCCCACTCAATATTTAGCAACAGTTTCTCTTATTCTTTCCATGTCATAGGTCTAATTATTTATTTAAAGCATAACTTTTCGATTGATTTCCACCCTTATCTGGGACAGTGATATGCAGGATTTCGTATCACAATCCTAAGCACTACCACCCAAACAACAAAAGCTGCTTGTTAACGCAAGATTTATAAATTTATGTAAACTGAGCATAATTTTGTTCCTTCTTATCGAACTTATAATACTGAGCTACTTAATTATTATCATATTTTAATTTTTACTTTCATTTCGTGATACAAAACATTTGTAAATAAACCTGGAGTAAAAAAAATATTATTTATTTAATAGTTATCTGCTCACTTGCAGCATCTTTACATTGGATAGTAGAAGTACAATTATTCACGAAACTATGCCTTGTTGAATAAAAATATTTTACTCGCTGTATCTTGTGAACTGTTTTAGTCCCGAGTGACTTTTAAAATGAGCGATTATGTGACCAATAGTTTTAAAATATTAATATAATAAAGTGATTACAGCAAATTGTATCATATTTCAGGTGAAAACGAGGACAGGTGTCATGTAGATTGTATAACTCAGCTTTAATTAATTTTTATTAGTTTTGACATTAATTGAAAAATTGGTACTATAGCTAAAGAGGTTGAAATAACTCGGGACTTGTTAAAAAAACCTGTGTCAGAAACTTTGTGACATGAATGAACTCTTCTCCTAATGCATATAAGTATTGTGTTGTTCATGATAATTAATACCAAGCAGCTGTGCACATATTTGAATACTGTTGAAATCGCACTATGCTACTTTAACCCTTTCAATGCTGATGTATATATTTTGATACTACAGACAAATTTAATTCAGGTATACATTTGGGTGTTTCTAAGAAGCATGTATTAAAGTTATTAAATTTTTTGGAAAAACAGTTTTTTGCAAATACGTTTGGGACATATATCTCCCCTTAGCACCTTTCGGTGGGACATATATGACCCATCAGGTTGCTAAGTATATATGACAATTTTCACAATTTTCTAATGAATTTTTATTTTGATATAACCAGACATAATAAGAGCATGAAAGATGTTCACAATACAAAATGTATTATCATATACGTATTATGTTTACATTGTCCATTTCACATTCAGTAAACAAAAAGTAAAACAGACATTTTTTCAGTACTTCCTAACATTGTCTTTTGTTTTCATTTCCTCACTCAGTAACACTCCTCATACTTGATACGCTTACTGATTGTAATAATATAAAAAATACATACTGATTATTACAAAAAAAGAATTGCATTCAGTTAACCAAAAGTAGAACAAACATTTTACAGTAAAGTATTTGACTATCCTGACTTTATCTTTTGTTTTCATTTCTTCTCTCTAGTAACTCTTATCATGCTTGATAAGCTTACTAAATGTAATAATATAAAAAAATACATAATATATATTACAAACAAAATAACATCCAGTGAAAAAAACTCTACAAAACATTTACAGTAATTTATTTGCCCATCCTAATATTGTTTTTCTTTTCATTTTGTCTCTCTAGTAACAATACTGATACTTGATAAGTTTGTTAAATGTAACAATATAAATAACACACGTGCACATTTTGTAAATAGGAAGATTTTTCCATTTGAGTAAAACTGTATTGTTACCCCAATGGAATGGAGTAAACGAAACTATTTTCTGAGAATTATGTCTGTAATATGTTTCCTATTTCCATTGATATTTATTCCTGTATAGTAATAGCCCACACTTTATAGCGGATAACATATTACAGTGCTGCTGTTATATTAGATTTGATAAGGAGTGAAACAATTTTTTAGAAATGCAGTTGACACATCTGGCAAAGTGTTTTCGTTCTTGTTTCTTCTGCTTTGAACAATGATAACATCTCCTCCATGTATTCCCTTCAACTGGAAGGTGGTCACCTAAATTCAACATAATTTTGAATATTTTCAATGAACGTCCGCTGGATTTTTTACGTCTTGTTTGGGCCCTTTATTTCCCGCAAGCAATCAAGCCTTCAGCTAAACCGACAAACTTTTTTGGCTCAAAGACGTCTTTCACATTAGACCGTATAACATTATCATTGCTATTTGATGACGCAGTGCCACTGTTTTGTTACTATATATCTTAGATGTACTTACACCAACAAGCTTGGGTGCAGGCAGGCTACTAGCTGTTCGTGAAACAGTTGACCGTTTCTGCGAAGCTTGATCATTTTCTGCTTCTTCAGAAAACGTTGAAGAAGATTCTATTTCTTCACTATTTTAATCGGCTGAATCGGCTGAATCTTCCTGCCTGTAATCTGGGTAATCTTCATCCCTGGCTGAGATGTCATCATCTGAATCTGCAGCCTTCATTAATAGCTAGTTTATTTCTTCAGGAGTGAGTCCAACTCTCCTGTAAAGGAATAATGAAAATGCTTTCAATAGGACTGATGGGACAATACTGACCCAAGCAAAGTTCCTACTGGGACAAATGTGTCCCACATGCAAACATTACAACGATTTATAATCTGTAAGCCATCAAAGTTGCATAATGTTATAGTTCAACGATACTATATATCAGTAAGTAACATAAATAACATTTATTTTGCTTTGCTCACCTTCTATATTTTTCAGAAGCCATTATGTTGCTTTCTCAATGCGTCACACCTTCACGCTCTGTTTGATAACACCGGCCATATTGCTTCCTGAACAGTTCTGTCACAACACGAATATTGACTTACCCCAGAATTACGGATAAGCATTATTTCCCTTGTACTGTGCACCAAAACCGTCCAAGTAGGAATGTATAAACTTCTCCTGGGACATATGTATCCCGCGGGTATTTAAAGGGTTATGTTTAGTATTTACGAGACTGGAATTCTGGCTGCGGCACAAGCTGGGCTATTCAATTAGCGGCTCGTGGACCACATGCGGCCCGGCCCGTCAGGCTCATCAGACTGGGCCGCAAGAAAAATACATTACCAGCAATTACTTTTTAGAAAATGTTTATAATTTAAAAAACAACGACATAGGCTGCAACTATCTATACTAATATTATAAATGCGAAAGTGTGTTTGTATATTTGTTTGTTTGTCCTTCTTTCACGTCACAATGGAGCAACGGATCGACGTGATTTTTTGTACAGAGATAGTTGGAGGGCCAGGAAGTGACATGGGCCACTTTTTATGCCGAGAAAATATATCATTCCCTCGGGGTAATTCTTATTGGAATATGAAAAATTACACAAACGGAATAACAATGCAACGTCAACAATGCAACGTCGTAACCGAGCAACAGATCGACGTAATTTCTTGCTCAGAAATAGTTGGAGGGCTGAAAAGTTATATTGGCTACTTTTTATCGCGAGAAAATATCTCATAAAATTTACAAACGATAATAGTGAATCAAGTCGGAAAAAAGTTTGCCGCCAGCGCGCTCTCTTGCAATACGCTATCTAAACCGTTAAAGATGGAACAATATCATGTGGTAAAGTATTGTGTAAAATAAAAAGATCCAAAAAACTCCGCGGTAGCATATATCTATCTATAACAGAGAAATTCTAATAAGTGTTTTACCAATTAATTCACCGGGACGCTGAGTTTTATAATATGTATAGAGTATAGAAGATTTACGATAAGTAAAATTCAACTTCATTAAAAAAAACCTAAACAAAAAATGTGTAGTCTACACGAGTAGATATAAAATGCCGATTCGACCGCAGCGCTGGTGCACCATAGCTTTTAACCATCTGTTTTCAAACCACTTTCAAAAGCTAATGGGTTAAAAATACCCATCCATTTTCAAACCAATTTTAAAAGATAATGAATTAAAAATTCCCATCTATTTTTAAACCACTTTTAAAAGCTATTGGGTTAAAAATTACCATCCATTTTCAAACCACTTTTAAAAGATAATGAATTAAAATACCCATCCATTTTAAAACCACTTTTAAAAGATAATGAATTAAAATACCCATCCATTTTAAAACCACTTTTCAAATCTAATGGGTTAAAAATACCCATACGATTTCAAACCACTTTTAAAACTTAATGAGTTAAAAATACCCATAGATTTTCAACCCACTTTTGAAAACTAATGGGTTTAAAATACCCATCCATCTTCAAACCACTTTTGAAAACTAATGGATTAAAAATACCCATCCATCTTCAACCCACTTTTTAAAACTAATGGATTAAAAATACCCATCCGTTTTCAACCCTCTTCTAAAACTAATTGTTTGAAAACAATAATTAATTATTATAATTCCGATCCGGGTGCGGGCGCATGCAGCGCAAAAGAGTTGCGTTAAAATTTTCGTTTAGAAAAAGGAGCTCTAAAAATTAGCAGCGATACTTTTTTTTATTTAAGGGAATGAAAATGTATACTAACAATGCGCTCGTGTATAAAAAAAAATGTAATGAATGAATACAAATGAAAACATACTGATGTCTAATTATACGAAGATGACCATGGCAATGAAAAAGGCTAATGCAACTGGTAATGTTTGGAATGAATATAAATTTAAGCATGATGTTTTTATGAAAAGAAATAAGACGAAACATCATTTGTCAAGTGTGAAACTTGTAACCACTTTTACAAACCATCTCTAAAAAGAAGTCATTTGAGAAGTAGATTGCACAAAGATCTTGCACCAGTGCAAAGTCTTATACCAAAAGAGAAGTTACCAAGAGATAAGCAAGTTCAGTGTGAGGCTTGTAACCACTATTAAAACCATCTCTAATAAGAAGTCACTTGAGTAGCAAAGTACACAAATACACACTCAGATTCAATGTAGAATTAATTGAAAATGCATTTAAAAGTATGATCAAGACGTATACTGTAAAGAATGTTAATGCATACAAATACCCAAATCATTTCCTAAACGATATAAAAGGAGCTGTCAACAGCATAATTAACAAACATTTAAAATCAATGGACCTCAAAGTGAACATGAAGTTTTTCGCTGAGTACAAAAGAGGAACTGGTGACAATATCGAATATGTAGAAAGCTCTTTTAAAAACAAGAACGAAATTATACTGAAATCAACTAATCTAGAAAAATATTATACTGCTAGCATATTGTAAAAGCATAGCTGAGATGGGTGCATTTGAAGAAAAAACTCTCAGTGGATACTCAGTAGGATAGTCAATCTAGAGGTACGAATAAATAAATATGTTCCATTTAAGGGTAGCTCTTATGTAGATCTTCCAGAAAAAATCAAAGCTAAGCAAGCAGCAATTAACCTTAAGAACAATGATCAAAAATATTTTTTGTGGTCTATTCTATCCGCACTACATCCAGCACAAAAGGATCCTCAAAGAGTGAACAAGTATTTGGACCATGAACATGAGGTTGATGAAGCACTTAAAGGTCTGGAATTTTCAATGAAACTGGATAGTATACCAGCCTTTGAGAAAAGAAGCGGGTTATCAATTAACGTTGTCGTGTGACAGTTTAGGGATTATAGAACGATGTTGGCTCACAACCACAAATCCTCACCCCCCCCCCAGCATCGCTGTCACACTTTGCGAACACCTTCGAGGCGGCATGTGGAACCTGGCAGGTGGAAAATTCCGGTACATGTGGAGCTGAAGCGTAGGCCTTCCCCCTTCACCCCCTTCACCCTGGACACCTCTCGCCCACCGCGAGATCTGTGGAGTGCAGGGCTTTTTCGAGTTATCAGCAAATTATCACGTGTAGTTCGCCTGAACGCAGAAAATACGCACCACGGAAGAAATACTGACGAGCTGTATTGGTGCCGAGGTATTACCCCTGCCCCTCCCCGCCTTCTCACCCCAACAAGGCGCCACATGCCGACAATTAAGTGAGGACACATGTGGTGGAAGGCTTTGTTCGGAGCTATTCCACTTCACCCCTCCCCTCCTTCCCTCCCCTAAAAGGCGCCACGTGCCGACAATTATGACTGGGGGGCTTGCAAGCATAAAAACCCCGTTTCGAGAGTAGAGGGGGGGCAGTTGATCATCACCGAGCCAAGGGAAGAGTTGCGGGAAGAAATCGCGAGAAGATGTGAGCCAGAGTCCGAACAGCAGCCCAGGGAGAATCAGCACCGGCGGGCCGGCTTCCACGGCCTACCACTTCGCTGGAACTCATTCCCAGATGACAGCCTACCTACACTCACTGCTGAGTTAAGTATAGAATTCGTCGTCCAAAGAAGCCCCACTCAACCACGAATTCGCCCCGTGAATACGAGTAAACAAATTATGACAGTACCGCACCTCGAAAGTTTTGATGTTGGTTATTATTGAATATATACGAGACAATATATTCGTACTTCAAAATACAACAGTGATAGTCTACCTCATTATAATACCCGCAANTCATACTCAATGGGACACACAGCTACCTGAGATCCTGTATACATTGCGACGTCGGCACAACGATGCCATTGGAACTATTCCCAGCCACCTAATACTGGGGTATACTCTCCGCAGACCTGGAGAATGGCAATGGGAAACAGAACCTACAGAACTTCCCGCCCCTGAAGAAATACAAAGAGAGGCTGTATGGAGAACTGGAACAGCTCAGAGAAACCAACAACGGTATATCCGGCGGAAATACCCCAAACAAGCGACCACCAGACATCACTTGCCCGAGGGTAGTGACATATTAATACACAACCATCCTTTAAGCCGAGCTAGTGAGAAATTCTGTGCGGGTTTTGCACCTAAGTGGCGGGGGCCGTATATCATAGTTGAAAGGCAGGGTAATGTATACTGGGCAGAGGGCGAGAGGGGGAATATGCATAAGGTGCCACGGAACCAGATGCGCCCTATACCCGAACCCTACCCCAATAGTCCCACAGGAAGTACAACTAACAGCCCAGGAGAATCCCGCAGTGTGTCACTAGGTCACCGAATGGTGAGCCAGGGCGCGGGGATAGGGGGGCAAAACGATAAGCCGGCCATTGCCCCTCCGCGCTATCACAGTGTCTCAAGGGCGCAGGGGCCTCAACACCTGCCGAGAGGAGAGCGGGAAACCACAGCAACTTATCAGCCGGAAAATACCCAGGCGCCAGAGGCAACAAGGGAAAGCCGACAGACGAGGGAGGGAGAAGATACGCGCGAAGAACGAGTAAGCGGAAGCGAACAGACGAGGGAGGGAGAAGAATGTACAAGCGAAGGGGAAGTGGGCAAAAGCGAACAGGCGAGCGGGAGAAAGGCGGAAATAAACGAGGAAGAGAAAGAAAACGCGAGTGAAGGAACAGGAAAAACGGAGCTACCCCAAGACGGATCTGCGCCAGCCGAGCAACGAACCCGACACCAAACTCTACAGGCGAGGAAGTACGGGATGCCCGCAGCCGAGCCAGGTACGAGGTCCGAGACGACAGCTTCAAGCCTGCTGGGCGAGAGGATGACGACGCAGACTTCCCCGCACGCTGTCAGGGATCCAGTGCGGGGCGAACCGCCCCCTAGTCCGACGGGGGGAGAAGTCAGGCGTGTGCAACCTTGGCGCATCTGCAGAGACAGGGAGGAGCCAGGCTTCTATAGAGAGCGTCGCAAGTACCGACCTCGTGAACCAAGCCGACTACAATAAATAGACTCTGTGTGGCATGAGGGAAGCCTGTTTTTCTCATGTCACCTGCTGTGAGAGGAAGGTAAGGGGCGAGCACTACCTACCCACGGAACTAAAAGTGCGACGAAGTGTTAATTATTTATCTGTGTAACCTTACAATGTGTGAGAAGCCACATCGGTGCGGTGAAAAATAAGTGCAGGACGTCCTAGGTAAAAAGAAATGCCAGATGCCTGTATCTAAGTGTACTAACTTAAGATAAGAATAGGGTGTGTATTTTTCCAGTATCTACAATACTGTTGTTTTTCAACACCGCCTGCATAAGAGGGAGGTGGCAGAAATAGTAAGATAAAAGGGTAGTTTTTCTTTTTTTGTCACGGCCTGTGAAGCCGTCGTAACAGTAACAATACCATGTACAAATTAGGATATATTAAGTGTGTGTAGGTTTTTGTAAAAACTGGCCAAATTACCAGACTAGATTTAAGAGTGCTTATTCTTTTCACGAACTATGTGTCATCGTAAAGTAAAAACGTAACATTTGTCAGAGTGCTTTGTTTTTTTCGTCAGACATTTGTAAAAAAACTGGCCGAGTGCCAGCCAGTAGTGTGAACCATTGAACAGTTGCCAACCTAGAAAGTAAGAGTGTCTTTTCTTTGGACGACCTGTGGAAGTCGTACGTAACGTAAAATTAATTAATTCCTGTCACCAAAACGTAAAACAATTGCCAGTTGGGCAATATATACAGGCTTTCAGCCAACTGTTTGTTTTTATACCTCAAGAATGTATTCCGATTTACTAGGAAACTGAAGCACCGAAGAACAATTAATTAAAGCAATTTTGAGGGTCATTTTGTAATGTAACATGTAAATTGGTGAGTAACATGTACTGTGTCCGAGGTGTGGTACTAGAGAAGTTTAAATTAGTCCAGAATTGTATCGCCCTAGGTATTTAGCGAGTCAAATAGTTAGCCAGCAGTTAGAAATGTACAGTAGCAAGCGGTCGTCCGCAGGAGTAGAACCAGGAAGAAATGCGTCGGTTTTTGTGAATAGAAAACTTTGTGTATGACAAACCCTGCAAAGCCGGAGTGTTAGGCCCTTGTTACGCGCAGAACCACGCCTGTCAACACAGAGCTCGCGCCGGGAGGAGAGACAGAGGGCAGCCTGATAAGCGAGAGCCCGGGCCGATAGCCGCCCCGGAGAAAAATACGTAGCGCAAGGCACAAAGAACACAGCATAGCTTAGTCTTCAGAAGCAAAACTTCGCAGAAACCCGCGATTTTTGATACAGAGTGAGCCAAAGTCGAAGAGATAAGGGGGAAATTGTCGCATGCAGGTTTAGGGATTAGGGAACGCCGTTGGCTCACATCCATCACCCCCTCACACCACCCCCGCCTCGCGCACTTCGCTAGGCGCCTTCTAGACGGCACGTGGTACCACAGGCAGGTGGAAAATTCCGGTACACGTGGAGCTGAAGCGTAGGCCTTCCCCCTTCACCCCCTTCACCCTGGACACCTCTCGCCCACCGCGAGATCTGTGGAGTGCAGGGCTTTTTCGAGTTATCAGCAAATTATCACGTGTAGTTCGCCTGAACGCAGAAAATACGCACCACGGAAGAAATACTGACGAGCTGTATTGGTGCCGAGGTATTACACCCGCCCCACCCTCCTTCCCACCCTTACAAGGCACCACATGCCGACAATTAAGCGAGGACACGTGTGGTGGAAGGCTTTGTTCGGAGCTATTCCACTTCGCCCCTCCCCTCCTTCCCTCCCCTACAAGGCGCCACGTGATAACAATTAAGACTGGGGGGCTTGCAAGCATAAAAACCCCGTTTCGAGAGTAGAGGGGGGCAGTTGATCATCACCGAGCCAAGGGAAGAGTTGCGGGAAGAAATCGCGAGAAGACGTGAGCCAGAGTCCGAACAGCAGCCCAGGGAGAATCATCACCGGCGGGCCGGCTTCCACGGCCTACCACTTCGCTGGAACTCATTCCCAGATGACAGCCTACCCACACTCACCGCTGAGTTAAGTATAGAATTCGTCGTCCAAAGAAGCCCCACTCAACCACGAATTCGCCCCGTGAATACGAGTAAACAAATTATGACAGTACCACACCTCGAAAGTTTTGATGTTGGGTATTTGTGAATATATACGAGACAATATATTCGTACTTCAAAATACAACAGTGATAGTCTACCTCATTATAATACCCGCAACCTCCAAGCACTTTTTAGTCGGTGCCTGGAGGACATTAACTCTGACCAGATAAGCCACCATGTCCTCGACAGTGGCGGTACCTGNTCGGTGCCTGGAGGACATTAACTCTGACCAGATAAGCCACCATGTCCTTGACAGTGGCGGTACCCGCGTCAAGTTATATACATATGAAGAAAAATAAAACAAGGACAATAAGGAATATATAATCTATCCATTAAAAATAGCAAAAAAAAAAAAAAGGTGGATAAGCATATTAATCTGCTTTAAATCAAAGATGAAAAGAATGACCACTACTGCTGGATAAAAAGTCTTTCGAGACATATTGCATCACAGGTGGTAAAGAATGGTCATAAAATATACATATGTGATAGATGCTTGCAACATTTCTACTCTGAAAGCAAGCTAAATGCTCACGAAGAAGACTGCCAAGATCATGATGGAATTAGAGTCGAACTTCCACATAAAGGAAATAACATACTAAGATTCAAGAACAAAAATCATTCTTTGAGAGTCCCTTTTGTGATATATGCCGATTTTGAGTGTTTGTTAACTAAAATCGACACTTGCCAACCAAATCCCGACGACTCCTACACGAAGCCGTACCAAAAACACGAGCCTATTAGTTTCTGTTATTATATAAAATATGAACATGAATACTTTAAGGCTCCAGTAACTTATGAAGGATCTGATGCATCTAGGGTATTCGTCAAGATGTTAATGGACGAAGCAAAGGCAATAGGAGATGTCTACAAGAATGAAAAACCAATGATTCCCTTGGCCAAGAAAGTACAAATTGGTTATGATAAAACCACCCATTTTCATATATGTGAAAAGACTTTGGATGGAGACTCTGTGAGAGACCATGACCACCTACAGGTAAATTTAGAGGAGCCGCACACAAAGATTGTAACTTATCCTATACAAATCCATGTTTTGTTCCCGTGTTTATACATAATCTATCTGGATATGACACACATTTATTTGTAAAGGAGTTTGGCATTGATGAAAATAAAATTGACCTAATTCCCAACAATGAGGAAAAATATATCTCTTTCAATAAACATGTATGTGAGGGCGTAAATCTAAGATTTATTGACTCATTTCAATGTATGGCTAGCAGCATTGATAAGCTCTCTAGAAATCATTCCAGAAGTCAATTCCGGGAAACGAGTAAGCGTTTTTCCAATTAACTTCTAGATCTTGTTATAAGGAAAGGTGTTTACCCATATGACTACATGGATAGTGTTGACAAATTTTGTGAGACATCACTACCTAATAAGAATGCATTTTACAACAAACTCAACAAATGTGATATTACAGATGAAGACTACAAGTTTGCAAAAAAGGTGTGGAAAACTTTCAACAGAAAATCCTTAGGAGAGTATACTCAGTTGTATAACAAAACAGATGTATTGATATTGGCTGATATTATAGAAAATTTTAGAGATGTATGTCTCAAAACATATAAGCTAGATCCTGCATGGTATTTCACAGAACCAGGGCTAGCGTGGGATGCTTTGCTCAAACATACTAAAACAGAACTAGAACTACTAACGGATTACAACATGATTTTGATGATTGAAAAGGTATTCGTGGTGTAATATCACAATGTTGAAAGAGGTATGCCAAAGAAAATAATAAATACATGAATGATTATGAAGCAAAAGTTTAAGCATCTTATCTGTCATACCTGGATGCCAATAACTTATATGGATGGGCTATGCGTCTGTATTTACCTTATGGTGGGTTTAAGTGGAGGAATACAAAAATAGATGCAACAAAAATTCGAGATGATGCCAGAAAATTTGATTTGGAGTATCCTCATGAACTACACGACCTCCAGAGAATAGAATATCCGAAGCTCAAAAATGCCTAAATTATTAACTACCCTATATGACAAATAAAGATATGTACTGAACTACGTAAATCTTAAGCAATATCTGTCCCTCGGAATGAAGACAAGTGACTCAAGTCCTATATTGATCTAAACACAAATATACGATCGAAAGCATCTAATAATTTTGAAAAGGACTTCTATAAACTAATGAACAACTCTATATTCGGTAAAACAATGGAGAACATTAGAAACAGAGTGGATATACGGTTGTACACAAGCAGCAAGCAAGTGGATAAATTAGTGGCTAAACCAAATTTTAAAGATAGAACAATATTTACCGGCTCTTCGGTCCTAGTTCACATGAATAAAACAAAGCTGTGCTTTAACAAGCCCATTTATGTTCGAATAAGCATACTTGACTTCTCAAAGACCTTAATGTACGATTTTCACTATAATGTGATGAAACCAAAGTATGGGGAAAATGTTGAACTGTGCTATCAAGATACTTACTCATACATATATTGTATAAAAACATCAGACTTCTACAGTGACATGAAAGAAATGATCGATCATTGTGATACAAGTGATTATCCATAAAAATAATATATATATAACATGCCACAAATAAATAAGAAAATTATAGGCAAAATGAAAGATGAATGTAATGGGAAAATAATGGAAGAATTTATTGGTTTAAGAGCCAAAATGTATGCCTTAAATGTGGAAGGTGATGTAAAGAAAAGAGCAAAGGGTGTGAAAAACCATTAGTCAAGGAATGAGATATGTTTTGATGACTACAAAAAGTGTTTATTTGGAAAAGAAGTGGTGTGCAAAAGTATGAATCTCATAAGATCTAATAAACATGAACTGCTTACAATAGATTTGAGGAAAACAGCATTAAGTTCCGATGATGACAAAAGATTTATTCTTAAAGATGGTGTAAATACACTACCATGAGGGCACTACAAAATTGAAAAGGAGTGAGACTATGAAATATATATACGATCACCACCTTTCATAATGTTTGTCAGACTGCATGGACTGATGCTGTATTCATGTATCTCATTCATATTTTGTTTTTAATTATTGAATCTTTAAAATAAAGGTTTTTAATGGGAAATGGCCCATTAAAAACTAATAACCATACATGTTTGCGCACTAGTTAGCTTCAGTTATTCTTTCACTTTTAACATCATAAATTAGGTTCCTTTGGCTTATTAGCACCACATTGCAAATAGTTGTAGCCTGGGTTGGCTTATTAAAATCAACTGTAAGTTTTAGATTAGTTCGATCCTTTACAATAGAGGTTTTTCTGTAAGAATAATCAATAATATACAATGGTCTCCTAGAAACAAATGCATCGGGGTTATAATATAGTTCATTGTTACGGTAAGGAGTATCTAGCTTAGTCTTTGAATTTCTAAAATCATTGTAGGCAATGTACATCTTATCGAAAATTTTATCCTCGATATCCAGGTTCCAATTCTCTTTAGGGAACACTTCATTCCTTCCATTCTTAATAGAAATATTTTTAACATGACTATGGTCAAAAATTGAACCATGTTTGTCTTTATCAGCATTTTCTTTTCTATTTAGCTGAAAGCCAACAATGACAAAGTCGGGCATATCGAATTGGATTGAATTGAACTGATCCTTTATATCAAACTGGAATGAGTTTGCACCAGTAGTAACAGGTTTTTCAAGACATTGCCAATAATTGAAACCTATGGGAATTTTGTGTTGTTTG
The DNA here is from genome assembly GCA_002778355.1 of Clitarchus hookeri. Classification (NCBI taxonomy): domain Eukaryota; kingdom Metazoa; phylum Arthropoda; class Insecta; order Phasmatodea; family Phasmatidae; genus Clitarchus; species Clitarchus hookeri. The sequence goes on along the minus strand of NQII01000189.1, from coordinate 860,782 downwards.
TATAGTTTTGCAATAATATTGTCTCCATAATAAGGTTCGTATTCAACAATTAGCCACAGGATTTCCATTTTCTCAATAACAATTTTACCAGCATCTGGAATAATATCAGCAGCTCCATTTTGTGTTTTAGGCCTTCTGTAAATAGAAACATCATCATGAGAATTTCGAATGAATGTAATCTCGTACCCACCTTTCCAGAATATTTCATTACAATCCCTCATAAACCCAAACAAATATCTTAATGGATAGACAAGTTCATTATATCCATCTGCCTTAAAATATTTGCCTTTTTCTACCCCTGCTAGTTGCAAGTACGATGATTCCGATTCTGAGCTAAGCAATGCATGCATCATAGTCGAAGTGATGCCAGGATTGTCAATACTTTCAATTATATTGCCATGCTTAGAGATCTCTACTCTTGAGAACTGGAATGGGAAGAAATTCTCACAAAGGTCAATAGTTGAAGTTTTTTCATAACCTGCATTTGCATCTCTTTTAGTTAGCTTATACTGTTGATATACATAAGCCTCATTCGGATGCGTAAATGCATCGCCAACAGGAATATCAAACTCAATGCACTTGTTGTATTCATTTAAATTGTTTTTTGTCTGGTCGTTTGGTGGAAACGACTGACGTTCATAGCTTTNTTTTTGTCTGGTCGTTTGGTGGAAACGACTGACGTTCTTAGCTTTAAATTTTTTGCATACTCATTTATTATATATAAAAAAAATTTCGTTTTCTTTTAAACAACTACACTTTTCTTATCAACCCAAGAATTATGACTACTATCAAAACCCAGCCATTTAACAAGCAACTTATTTCCCTTCCTTTGTAAAACTTTCTCTACTAAGTAGTCTAGTCTCAGGAGTCTTTAGCAGGTCTGGTTCATAAAATATGCCCTTGATGGACTCACTTTTCAAATATTTTATACTGTATGTTATGGGGTGTGTGTACAATACTTCACATACCTTAAATACTTCAGTGGACCAGTTTGGTGTATACCCCTTTTTCAAACAGGCCTTTACTATTACTTATATGGTCTTTATCTCATATAGCAAACCGTGCTTTAGCCATTTTTCTTTCTCCACCATACATGTTGATTATTACAGACCTTTCATTCTTTGCACTTACATTGGCAGGCTTCATCCCGATTGTGCTGTGAACAGTGTTATTGTATTCACTTATTAATTTAGGCAATATATACACCCTTTTATAGCTTCACTGCACAGTAAATATCTTCCACATTTTCTCCTTCAATGTTCTATTAAATCTTTCTACGACACTGGCTTTCTTTCCGCTGTATGTTGAATAGTGTGTTATGTTGTTATTGACCATTAACGTCTTAAATGATTTATTGTAAAATTCTTTCCCTTCGTCTGTTTGTAAATGCATAGGACTGTGGCCATTCAAAATATTTTTAAATGCTAAAGTAACATTTTCACATGTTTTATCTTTGACAGGTATTGTCCATGCATACTTGGAAAAAAACATCAATCATGGTCAGCATATACTTAAACACCTTGTTAAGGTTGTGAATACATTTTAATGACCCAGATTCCATCTCAACCAAGTCAGCCTGCCAGAGATCGTCGATGCCGAAAGATAGAACAGCCCTCCTGGGGAAATTTTTTCGCATTGGTTTATGAATTTAATTTGCAATATCGTCTTTTATACTCCGACCAGTGAACATTGACTTATTGGTACCACAACATCCACAAACACATTTAATTCTTGCATTATTTGTAAGTTCATATGACACCTTATCACTTAGTGTATGCTTCCTACACTTGAGACAGTACACATTTAAGTTATCAATATACATATAATAAATGATTACCGAAGAACAAGCTAAAATGAATACTGAGAGAAGAAAACAACTAATTGAAAAGTTTAAGGCCTTTCGGAAACTATATAAAGACGAGTATGATAAAAATAAAAGACAGGAACAACCTTTGATAGATGCGATAAAGGACTTGGGACAAAAAGTTTACCATGTAACAAACGAGAATAAGAACCTAATCAAGGAACTGTTTCCATTTTCTGTAAAGAATTTGGACTACTCACGAACGCCTACGGAAACTTCATTTGAGAGGAAACTGTTCGGTAAAGCAGACACCGATGACGATGGTGTTGAATGCTATGACGATGGCATTGAACAGCAAGTTTAGTGACTTTGTTGTGAATAATCCAAAAGGTATACCATACCTGGGAGTCAGAGCATCATGGAAAAGGATTACTCAATGACATAATAAATGAACTACCTTTTGAGTTACATGCACCAGGCTATACATTCCTAGTCCCAGGTACCAGACTAAAAGAGAGACTTGAGAGAGATGATAAACCTGTTAATCCATTAGATGAAGCTGCAATGGAGCATGATATAGCTTATCATCACCACAAAGATCTAGCTGATAGACACGTAGCTGATAAGGAACTGGAAAAGAAGGCATTCAAAAGATTGTTAATCTCAGATGCTGGTCTCAATGAGAGATTGTGGGCTGGTGATACTGGATCTGCAATACATATTAAATGTAAGCTCGGCTGGGGAATTAAAAATATTAGGTATAATAAATAAAAGTAAAAAACATAGCATTTCAAGTTTCTAGCGAGGATCTGGAGGGTTTGAATATTGATTCTTTCCTGACGAAAGACCAACTGGAATGCAAAAACAAGAAATTGAAGGAAGGTAAAAGTATGACTATCACAATCTCAACTCCACAGCTTAAGAAAATGTGTAAGGAAATGAAGACTGGAAATGGTTTGANAATAAAAGTAAAAAACATAGCATTTCAAGTTTCTAGCGAGGATCTGGAGGGTTTGAATATTGATTCTTTCCTGACGAAAGACCAACTGGAATGCAAAAACAAGAAATTGAAGGAAGGCAAAAGTATGACTATCACAATCTCAACTCCACAACTTAAGAAAATGTCTAAGGAAATGAAGGCTGGAAATGGTTTGACATCTCACAAGGGTGGATTTTTACCTTTGATTTTTGCAGCATTGGGAGCTCTAGGGGCNCGTTTGATTTTTGCAGCACTGGGAGCTCTAGGGGCATTGGCAGGAGATGCCTCATCTATCGCTACATCAGTAATTAATGCTAAGAAGAGAGACCAGGAATTGGAAGAACAAAATAGACATAATTTAGCCATGGAAAAACAAGGTAAGGGCGTGAAGAATGCCAAAAAAAAGAAGTAACTCCACTCAGTAACTTTGATATTGATATAATGGTTAGAAAATTAAACATTAAAAATTTCTGAGGTGCATTTATAATTGATATGCTACCTAACACGCCACTCGATAAGGAATGTGGGATTGTTAACCTAGATTTTTCAAAAAACTCTGGAACACACTGGGTATGCTACTGGAGAGAATCCAATGAAAAATATTTTTTCGACTCATTTGGTGGAGATCCACCCCGGGAATTGATTGCATATCTCGGTGGTAATATTATTTATAACAATAGCAGAATTAAAAATTTCCACCAAGTAATTTGTGACCATTTGTGTGTCATTGTGCTAAATCACTTTTCACATAATTTTAAATTTCCAAAAATTATTTTACTATTAAAGAACTATATATATGTGTGTGTGTGTGTGGAAATGCATTAATGACCTCTTGGATTGAAGATCAAATTTAAGAACACCGGCATAATGATACAACTACTGAGAAGATCAATCGTAATGATTTTGTTTCCCACCCACAGTTCAGTGACTTTATAACCAGACTGACAAGATATAAAAGATCCTTGGATAAAGCCTTTCTTACCTACTTGGAAGAAGATAATAATATAGAATTTGAAAACAAAAGGCTCAGAAACATGGGAAATCCTATTGCTTTTAATGATGCAGTCAATTTAGAGTACTATCAGTCTAACAGAATTGACATTATTCGTTTAGTCGGGAAATACAGTTCAAAGGACAAATTATTTTACCTGGGTAATAATAAAACACAATACATTTTCATGTAAAGTGGAAGAGTAAATGAGAAGATAATAATAAAATCAGAGGTCTATAAAGAAATTATCAAATTATACCATAATTTAAAAAGCATCGCCATACATAAACCTTTCGATGTCGCACTTGATGATAAGATATTTTTTAGAATTTCAAAAGCTTTCAGTGTACCTGAAAACACGTTGTGTTTTTTTTTTATATTATGGCATATAAATATATTTAAAAAAAGAGCAGAGTCTGTTAGTTTTTAATGGAAACACTTCCATTAAAAGCAAAGGAAAATGTGCTAATAACCTAAGGATTTAAAAAATCTTTAATTTCAGTACGATACTTGCCATTATCCAACTTATGAGTCATATCTATTGTAACAAAACCATATTCCTTATCCCAATATTCTGAACAAGTCTCCCTAAATTTCTCAAATGGAATATCACCACCAACGAAATCGCTACGAATATGTTTAAGATTTGTATCATCTTGTCTGAATATGCAATGAAAATTGGCATTGTCTCTTATAAGCTGTTTAGGCACTTTTGAGTATGTCTGAGCTAAATAGAAACAATCAATATCTTTGTACCTACCATGAGTGAAGAAATCTCTTACTTTGTCCTGATTTTCAAGTATGATGTCATCAAAAACCACAACAGAGTCATTACAACATTCATCCACTGTAATAATTTCTTCATTTGCAGGGAAGAGGTATGCTATTGGTTCAGATATTTATTTTGCTGCTACCTCTGTACCTTCCTTTAATGTGATATATTTTGGTTGGTTCAGACTTTTTAAACACACATATAGAGTACCAAAGTCCAACCACCCTGGTGAATATATAAAATTATCAATCATAAGTATAGTTATTCCACAATTACTAGGGCCCACTATCAAACTTCTAATATTATTTGGCATTAATTCTCCATGTCGTTTTGTCAATACAGATTTGTCTGGTATCCTTATTTTAATATCCCAGTCTACCTGTTTCATGTTTCTTGGATTATTCATTTATTTAATAGATTTTTTTTGTTGTAATATATGATTAAAGTATTCAAGCTAACAGATAACAAATCAGTGTCGAAGAAAAGACTGCATTATCCTTTAGAGATAGAGTAGCACTCAGTAGCTTTAGTTCAGTTCTATACTGCATACCTAACTCCTAACATTACCCCTGTGAAAAAGAGGCTCTATTTTATAGACCTGGGTGGTATGGAAACATCAGTTGAAATTCCAATTGGCCAATGTAGTTTAAAAGATCTTTTAAAAACTGTAAAGACAATTCCCCCCATTTAATATAGTTCCAATCGGTGGGGGAGAAAATAATAGCATATCCCTCGAGCTGAATAAGACAACAAACAGGGTGAAAGTAAAATGTGTGTATGATTTACAGTTTGGAAAATGGGGTTCGATAGGAGAACTTTTGGGTTTCACAGAAAATTAAATCCTGAAAGCAAACAAGTACCATTATGGAAACACAATTCCAAAATTTGTTCCCTTTGAAACAATAAATATACACTATAATCTAGCTAATGGGATGATATTAAAACATGATGAATATAACCACAGAGAAACTAGCATAATTGCTACATTTAAACCAAGGATGACATTTCGATTGGGTGATACGATCCATTATGAGCCTGCCTATCCCTTGTTTTTTCCCATGCAAACAACTCAAGTAAAGGAAATAATAGTTTAAATTAAGGATGACAAAGGTAAGTTAATAAATTTTGATTCATCAGAAAGAACTGTGGTCTTGGAGATGAGACCGTAGATACTTATTTTTATATTAAATAAAAAGGTATTTTAGGTCGGAAGTACTCATATAATAAATTTAACGGTTATTTAAACCGTTACAGTTTCATATTAAAAATTTTTGTTGATAAATGCTTTTGAATTGCATTATCTGTATCTGACTTCAATACACAGTGCTCGTTCTGTCGGTGTAGACACAAGTTTCCCTCATAAGAACTCGCTCCGACTGTTGCTATCTCTGATTTAATATGTGAATCCGGATGTAGCCGATGTATTCGCACCTTGGACGTGGATGGACTCACTATCTCCGACTGCCGCGCTCGCGATCTGTGACGTAATATCTCAACCAGGATGTAGTCGCGGTCAGTGTATACACGCTCTGGACATGCTTCATTCGGCGGGACTCGCAATGTAACTTGTATGAAGAACCTCGCATAGCGTCTTGCCAGTTTACCTCAGTGGTAAGGTGTCCGACCCTTATGCAAGGTTCGTGGGTTCAAATCCCGGGTTGAGTGGATACATTTTTACTGTGGGTGTGAAGGCGCCCGCATCCACACTGTATGTTTATCAACTGAGTCGTTCCAAATTTGAGCTAATAAAATAAATGCTCATACTCTTAGTAGATCTAGGAGTAGCAGATGCAACTATATGTTACCCCTTAAAAGCCCAGCATAAATACTCTCTACAGTAGTTATTATTGTATCAAATGTATAGCTGGGTAATTTCGTATGGTGTAGGCGCCACACCATCTGAGAGGGGGTACTGGAACTTAAAAAAAACTCGTTCACCTCACCACTTAAAAAAAAAAAAAAAGCTGGCCGAGTGGTGAGGTGTGGGAGTTCTCCGAAAAACGGAGTTTTATTGGCGTCAAAATTAGGCCGTAATAATAATAATAAAAAAAAGGTCCCTGGCGTGTCATTAAGTTGATCGTAAACCTTTTGCAATATTTTCTTCTAAGATAATAAAGATGGATAATATTTCTATAGACAGTGCAATGAAAGATTTAGAAAAAGTATTAGGAGGTGCATATCTAAACTTTTAATTAGACTATATTGCACAATCATTAAAACCTTATAGAGAGATGAATGCAAATGAAAATAAACTGATGTCTAATTATACAGATACGTGCATTTACTCTTTGACAAACAGAATAGAATACCTTTGTGTGTCACCATATTTTTCCAATCCTTTATACACAAGACTTGTGCCTCCTCGATTGACATCACTTATCAGTTTTGTACTGAAAATGTATACATATCTGTCTGGTAGGGTCACCTTAAAATTTCCTGAAGTAACTTCCACTTTGGGACCGTACTTGGTTTCATTTATTTCAGCGTGGTTTATCGGGTAGGACTGCCCTATTGTGAGGTCGGAAAGTTTCATAAAATGGCGGGTGCTGTTTAATGCATTTAGTAACTGATCCATGCTTTGTTGTTTATTATACATTTTCATTTCTTTAAATGAAAAAAATGTCTCCGTAGTAATTTTTTTGCACTGCGCTCGGTTCGACATTCGCATAAGTTATGGTTCTTTTCAAGCAATTAGTTTTTAAAAGTGGTTTGAAAAAGTATGGCTATTTTTAATCCATTAGTTTTTAAAAGTGGGTTGAAAACAGATGGTTATTTTTAATCCGTTAGTTTTATAAAGTGGGTTGAAAAAGTATGGCTATTTTTAATCCATTAGTTTTTTAAGTAGGTTGAAAACAAATGGTTATTTTTAATCCATTAGTTTTTTAAAAGTGGTTTGAAAACGTATGGTTATTTTTTATCCATTGGTTTTTAAAAGTGGGGTATAAACGTATGGTTATTTTTTGATCCATTAGTTTTTAAAAGTGGGTAGAAAATGTATGGTTAAAATCTATGGTGTGCCAGGACCCGGGCTAGCATCGGCATTCTATAACTACTCTCCCCCGTTAAAAATAATAGTCACTAAATATATTTTATTTAAGCCTCAGACGTTAACTTCCTATTGCAGTGGAATATACACACTACGTTTATCACTCACATGGCAATGTTTATTTAGAAAGGTGCTTAAAGGATAAAAAAATGGCTGAAAGGAAAAGTAACTAGGGCCTCAAAAGTGCTCACTTTACTCTGGACAGCCTATACCTATATCAGTTTTCCTATAATACCGAGAATTTTAGTAAAAGCCAGAATGCTCGGCGACATGAAAAAGAACGAATGTTCACAAGGACCAACCTCAAAAATGTATACAATGCAACAAGTGCGGTACACATTACGCGACTTGTAAATACTGTGTTCCTTTGTTTGCCACCAAACAATAAAACAACATACATTTAAACCATTAGTCGCGCAAGAGAGACGACACTGTTACATGCTGATGCAAACAGATATAAAAAATAATTGTAAAAGCAAATAGTTATAAGCATTTACCAACAAATGTATATTGCGCAAGCATCGATATTTATAAGTATTTACCAACCATCGCAATCGAATATTACACATGCGTCGGGTGATGTACGCTGCGTTAGACGATGTAAACCAACAGGTAGCCCTGGTTAGTACAATAGAATAGCAAACGATTTCCTTACGAACAGATTGAAACGAAACTATCAAATTCAGAGTACAGCCAACACTCACAACACTAGCAGTGGCACAGTTCGACCCACCCGACGTTGCGTGATCAACTAACGTCTCGATAATCTGTAAGGCAGCCCAGGTAGTCGGCCGACAGCGTGGGTACCGAGCAGGTCTCGCCAAGTCTAAGGGATGGCACTTACACTAGCCGAGAGAGAGACACGTCTGGCTCCAGTGTAGCAAGTCAATCGAGTCACACACATTCACTTCCCTTTACGAGAGTAATTCAGTTATACAGTACAAGGTAACAATTTTGTTCATTTTACATAGTATATATACATGTACTTATTTTGAATACGTGCAATTTATAGTGCTAGAACTGTAAGCACATCATGAAACTAACTACTCATGAATCGCTCGCCGAGAAATTTTAGTTATATAGAAATAACATAAAATGTATGAACTTTGTAATGACGAGTAGTAAGAAAGCACTGCAACATATACACTTTAACTATGTAAGTACTCTGCTTTTTAGCCGACCCAAAACATAGCGGAAAAACTAGTGTAGATGTTTCATACAGACATAAAACCTGGAGATCACGTACGCATCTCGTAGCTATAGATGAGAACGCAACAGAAGCACAGACCGCAATGACTACCTTGCCTTCCATGCATTGCATTCATCACCGACCAAGTGTAATTGTAGCCTGACAGTGCTGGAGATAGTGCACCAACCTTGAGATTAAGGTAACGAAGCCTCAATCCCCTAGAGAGCCCAATCATTTACCGGTAAAAATACTACATGATACACAATTAAAACTTTTGTGTTATATGTGTATATAAGTATCGAAATCATCTTGCAATAACTGCAAGGTTCAGGAAATAACTGAAACTAAATACATGGGATGGACAAAATAATATGAACACCATGTAGTACATTTTGTTGCATGTTGGCAGCACTGCTTCCATGTAAATAATACGACGCATATGTATTGCACAGTTTACGTGTCAAGTCTTGTAGGTTATATTTCATTGTATTATATGCTTTGTTCTGCGACTGTTAAAACAAGCGATAGGTGAAATGTGTGATCTCTCAGACTTCGAAAGAGGGCAAATCGTTGGTGCTCGGTTAACGGGAGCGTCTGTGACGAAAACAGCTGAATTGTTTAACGTTTCACGAGCGACAGTATCTACGGTAATGGCAGCATACACAAAACATGGTAAAACATCATCGGCGAAGAGGAATAGTGGGCGAAACCCAAAGTTAACTGACAGAGACCGACGAACATTAAAAAGAATTCTGGCCAGACAACATGAAACTACCGCGGCAAAAGTGACAGCAGAACTCAACACTCACTTGTGTAATACTGTTGTGACAAAAACAGTACGGCGGGAGCTCCACAAAGCTAACATTCATGGAAGGGCTGCAATTGCGAAACACTTTATAACGGAAGCCAACGCTAAGCTGCGAAAGAAGTGGTGCCACGATCATAAAACCTGGACACTTGATGATTGGAA